>VZUI01018833.1:0-18932 GCA_013401135.1 Cettia cetti
TTTGCCTTTCCTTTTTTTTTTTTTTTTTTTTTCCTAGTTGGTGGAACAGAAATGGCTTGATTTCGCTTATACCAAAGTGACATGGGCAGGGAGGGTGTTCTTCCTCTCATTCTTGTCTTCACCTTTCTCCTCTCTTGATTGAGGGTACAAATGGGCTGCCCTTTAGGGTGACTCAGCTGCAACATCACCCGGCAGCCAGCTGCCCATTTAGGTTTGCACTTGCTTATCCCAGTCCTTCTTCTTCTTAAATTAAACACTGCTTAGGTCAAAAATAAACTGGCTGACCAGACAATGACCTTTCTTAGATCCCAGTTTAGCTTTTGAATTGCTAATATCCTTCTACACGAAATATGCCTCTTAAGAGGTGTCAGGGATTTTACTGGTCTTTGTTCCTACATATATTCCCAGACAAGGTGACAGCTGCACAGGAAGTACATCAGTTATCTGTTTACCATTTATGCTCAGCATGCAAAAATTATCCAGAAATTGCCATGGGTACCATTTTTGACTTATGCCCTCTGCCTGTGCTTCCCTTCTACTTTACCAAGTATATTTAATGGATTAGCAATGACATCCAGAGAGAAAAAAACCCAAACATAAAGACAAGAATCTAAGAAACCCTGCTCATCTGGGCCAAGTGGTCAGACTTGTTTGTGGCTGTGTCCTCCCAGTGATCCATGTGCATACAGTGCAAGGATGACTCTGAGGAGCTTCATTCCCAATAAAAGTCTGTGTATCAGGAGTTGCTCACAGTACATCCAAAGAGACACCCACCATAACTATTACAGCAGCTCCAAACCCAAAGAATACCAGCTGGAACCCATAGCACTTGGAGCAGTGAATAAAGCAAAAACATGAAAATGTATAGCAGAAGAGAGAAAGGAAGAGCCTTTGGAGACTGAGGGAGTAACAAAGACATTGCCTCTGCTTTTATCTTGCCCTGGCAAAAACCCCAACTTGAAACAGCATAATCAGGAGTAACAACTTTGTAGGCAGGATGACTTGGTAGAAAGCAAGAACCAGTTAGTTCTATTTTAGCTCTCCTACAATAGATTTTATCCTGGCATAATTTTAGATATCCCAAATTTCAGATATTATAAGTGTTGGTAAATGTCTTGTCACCAACTAAAAATTGCTGTTTCCTGGGAAAGCACATGTAAGTTTTTAAGCAAGGCCTTATGATTAAAAAACTCCCAAATATAAACTGTGCTAAGATTGTGGTTTATCTTTGGGTTGTAATTTTTTATGCATTCTGATCCCATAGATGTTGTTACAATTTAAATATCTGCCCTAAATTCTGTTTTCTACATTTATTCCAAATATTTGATAGCCCTTCTTTGACTTACATAATTTCCTAGATAGTGAAAAATGAACAGGCTGTTACTTTTTAATTTTTTAAATGCTTTACATATTTCCTGCTTAATGGCAATTGCCAAGCTGTGTTTGGAAAGAATTTGTTTCACTGACATTGAATAGCTGTCAATGTGTGAGAGAAAATAATAGCAAAAGCAAGGATAGCAAGGAAAGTCAGAGGCTTCTGAATACTGGTAACTGATACAGAGAATATGAACCACCAAAGAATTCCTACTGCAATCCTGATGAAAAAATCAAAGCTCTTGGCTAAAAGGGAAGATAAATAGAGTTTTTAACAGATAACTGAGACAGCTTTAGATTTCAGTTGTTCCAGAGAACATGAAGTCATAGCTCTGCTGAGGAGGAGATAAAAAGGCTCAGAGCAGCTACAGAATACTGGTGTCCTCATGTGATATTCCCAAGGATATCCAAGATCTACTCTGAAGATGACCTGGACAAGGAAGACCATCCAGGCTCTCTATTTCCTTCATGTTTTCCAAAAGAATACGCTAAATGAATAAAAATATTCCTAACATTAGGGATTATGGGCCAAGATCATAATCATAAAAATATTTTTTTGCAAAGAAGGAAGTACAGGCTGGACCCAGAAACCAGTACAGGAATATACCAGCTGGAATCTAACAGCAGAATATTCCTCTCCTGGCTTTAAAACTACCAGCAGCCTTTCCTGTTGCACACTTGCTGTCCTGAGTGGCATAGCTGCACTTGGGGGCTCCAGAACCCACTTTGACATGGTTTAAATTAATCTCCCAGCTACAGAGCAGAAATTTCCCCCACAGTTCTAATAAAGGGAAACAAAATATTAGACATTGCTTTCTTTATGCAATACAATTATCCCAGAGCATTTTTTCTCTGTCTTTTAGATGGAGGAACCACTTTTAATACTTGGCATCCTGTCCTTGTTTCTATTCAAATTCCTGACACATTCCTTCTATGTTTTCCTGTCCAGATACTAGTACAGATGAGCAGGCTATTTTTTTCAGGGGAAGAAGGAGGAAAATAAATCTAATTTTGCATCAAGTAAAACAGAGCAAGTTACATCCTCCTGTAAAAGAGAATACAATCTGGATCTCATGCTGGTTGTGAACCTACCCATTATTCTGAAAACTGACTTGGTGCTTCTTCTTAATGTCTGTATGCTGGAAACTGAATCAAATCAGGTTTAAAAGGCTGCCTAGCCTTTTCTCCCACCTTTCAGTAGAGGAGATAGAGCTGAAAGCAGCAGCAGGATATATTGATGTTGGCCTCTTGAAGGAATTTTTTCTCAACAATGGAAAAAATAAAAAGAAAAAACAGTCCTGTGAGCTGAGAAGAGAAAAAAAAAATCAAACCAATGGCTTTGATGAGTATACATTAAATAAAAACAGTGGCTTTGACAAGTAAATAGAAAATAAACTGTCAAACACAGGTAGAAATGGCAGACTCCTTCCAAATACTGAAAAGTGTGAATACAGTGAAAAAATAATTTAGAAAGTAATTTAGTTCAATGGTTAGCAATTGTTTACCTACCTGCATCACTGCTGGTCCTCCTTTTCCATGTTTCTATTAATTCAACAAAGTCATATATATTTGCAGAGGAAAAAAACCTTCCTGTTATCATCCCTTGAGAAACTGAAGAGAGAATTCTAGTCTGGGTACACACAGAGACAGGAGACTGTGGAAGGAAGTAAAGGGGTAAAAACATTTATTTGTTGTCTCCAACAGAACAATTGATTTAAACATAAGGAAGTATAAAAATTCAGTACATGTAAACATAGAGAATTATAATCAGCCCAGTTGCTTAAGATCTTGTCTTGGAGGATTGACAGAATTTGATCCCAAAGCTACTAAATTTTTCCAGCTTGGTAACAGTAAATATGTAATTAACAGCAAACTGTTATGTTGATCTTCTCTATCATTTAAGTGTACCAGAGGGATAATGTCAAGAACCTTTCCTTTAGCTTGTTCTTGGTATGGTTTGGAACAATTAGATTAAAAATAAACAGAGTGTTTTTCCAAAAGCCTGCCATTGTTGATTTTCTACAGGAATGTCCTGGGTCCTATAAGCCAGGTGTTGCTGCAGCGTGTTAGAAATGAAAAGCAGCAATTCAGGATTTGTTTAAGAGATTAAGTACGCTACAGTGGGTTCGTGCAAAAGTGCTGCTTCTCAAAGCTTTAATTGGCACTTAGCTTCTTTTACAGCCTGCTCGCCCAGACAGCCTGCACCACGTAGTCAGCTAAAGTGTAGCTGCAGGTATTATAAAGCACATCTTAACAGGAAATAGGAGCATTCATTTGATAATTGGCATGAAAACTTGGCCATATTAGATTTAAAAGTCATTAGTTTCGCATCTGTGAGATGCTGAGTGCTTTTTCACCTCCGGGCATGCACAGCCACCGGGAGCTCCGGCTGAACTGCCTGGAGGCACCTGTTCCATGCGAGCTGCCTGGGGCTGAGTGTGGCTACAGCCACTGCGGGTGGCAGAGGGGCATCGCCAGCCCCAGCCATAGGCACAACCCCAACAACGATTAGCCAGAGGTTTCTGAGTGGTGCATTTCCCCACTCACCTTTCAGGATATCTCACAATAAACCCAGTCTGAGTGAGAAAATGCAGTTCGGTTGCAGACCTAGAGATGCAGGAAGAGTAGCAAATAATGCAACCTGCAACAATCAGAAAACACTTGTTCAGTAAACCCAAAGTATTCCTTAGGGGCATACTGACTGCTGAATGTTTTTGTGCAAAAGCAGGAGGGGAAGTGCAGGGGAATGGGATGGCAGACTTGGGTATGTACAGATGAAAAGATGGCTGCCTCCCAGACGGGATTTCATGGCCTCCAGATGGTGGGGGATTAACTACAATGTGTTTTGGTTCCTTGAGAATTATTGCTTTCCAATTCTTTCTTCTAAGAAACTTGGACTTCAATTCTTTACTATAATTATGAAGAAATAACGTTTGTTATTTGTAATTAATACACTTGTGCATATGTATATATATCTATATAGATATAGATATACATATTTCAAAGAAAGGTACTTTTGGGTTTGGTTACAGTTTTGGTTTGTAGATTTGTTTTGTTAAGGATGAGAAAAGTGAAAGTGAAAGAGAAAAGAAAAGAAATGTGGTTCCAGAGAAAAAGCAGTTGTCCATTGCTGCTATTAAAATTCAGGTCCATTGCCACTGAGAAATCAGTTGATCAAAGTGAAAAGTTTTCTTTTATTTTTTTAACTGGAAATATACAAAAGAACTCTGCATTAAAAATATATTTTGTAAATTTTCATTTTCCTGTTTATAGTCTACAATGGACCTTTCTTCCCTCCTTTGCATTTATCAGTTCCAAGAGCAATCACTACAGTCTTGCTTGTTGAGCAAGATTCTTCTCTAAAATAAGGTATCCCTAAATAGTGATCACTTATCACTGTTGACACTGTTTTTCAACATCCTAGAACATAGAGATCTATGAACAAAGTGTGAAGATTCACAAAAAAATGTTACTGAGTTTTAATGTCAGTTAAGCTTAGCTCACCTTTGCAAACCACAAGCACATACTAAACAGCAATGTGAGAGTGCACACAATGCAACAAAACAGCACCAGCAGGTTGATACTGCATAACAATCTTCAGCTATGTTTCTGCCATTTAACTTCATTCACTGCAGCCTTTTTTATTGAAAACTGAGGTGAAGGGATACAGGTTATGAAGGAGTACAACAAATCTTTATAACATTTTCTTCGAAGGGTGGATTTTACAAACCCCTCAAGACAGTTGCAAGCACATACAATATTGCTTAATACATTAAGGCCCTTGTAATGGATTACCACAGTTTTGACTAATGTACCTTCTGACAAAGTGACAACACATGACTCTACAATGCACAGCACCTGCTAGCTGTAATGTTAAACAAGAACCCCAAAATGCGGTCTGTCACCAATCCAATGTAGAATCCACAAGTTTTTTCTCATCTCCACAGTACTATTTTCACAGGGATTTTCAGAAGTATTTGCATATGACAAATTGCATGGGACTGTGGCAAAGGAATTGTAATTTCTGCCTCCAAACCATCCAGCACTTGTACCTAATAAATATCATAAACAAATACACCAGGGCTGCAAGCTGCTCTGTGATTCATACAAATGGATTTGCTAACTCAACCTGACAACTCAGCTGATTAGACAAATAAAGTGTCTTGGATAACACCAGTGTTGATAATTACATTTTTTAAATGGGACAGCTATATTTCAAGCTGAAAATGAATGTACAATTGCTGTTAGAGATCATGAAAAAGCTTGTACAAGAGCTATCAAGAAAAAGCAGGTATTTTATGAAAGACTGGCTCTTTTCTAGTCCTTGTTTATATTAGAGGTTTCTCAGGGATGCACACCTTAATCAAGAGATATGTCAATGTACAAGCTGCTGGGCTCTGCTGGGCATATGAAACGTGGAGCTGGCAACACAGGCTAGCCAAGAGAGACACTAAATCTGCCAATGAATCCTCCATCCCTTTGACCCACCCCCTTAACATCCTCCCACCCTTGGGAAGCGCATTGTGCCCAAGAGACAGGACAAGGATGAAGGGCCAAGGCTGGAGACACTCACTTGCAGCCACCTCACAGTGCACGGAGGGACTGGGGACTGCATGGGCAGGGCAGTGAAGCAGCAGAAAAACTCATGGACCTTAGAAAGTCCCAGAAAAATAAAATGTACAGAAAAATGGTAGGAACTGCTGGGTTATACAGTGCACTGAGAAAAGATGTGAACAGCCAGCCCCCATCAGAGAAGCTCTTGGAACTCAAAGGAGAGAAGCCAAAGTCTGTACTGTTTCTGCTTGAAATATTGAGCTGCAACCAAAGAGAACTAGAAAGCACTCAAACTGCTCAAGGGAGAATACTAAGATGAAAGGAGATACCATTAAGATAATTTTGCATACAGGAGATTTGTATGTAATGTAGAAGACAGCTCTTCCTCTAAAAGGAAATAGCAATTTTGTGATCTTTAAAATTAATTTAGATACTCTCATTGCTTTTGCAGAAAAGTTTCCAGAGAAAATTGAAATGGAAAAGGGTTTTTAGAATTAAGAATGATTTGAGATGATGTGACAATGTTCAAATGATGCTGTAACATTTGAAGAGTGAATTAGTCTCATTACTAGGCTTTTCTTTTTTGTGCTGGCACTGAATTTTTAAGAGCCATTTTGCAAAAATTATCAGAAATGTCCATTTATACAGTAGTATCTTGTTATTTAAAGAGCTTTCATTGGCAATATAAAGAGTAAACTGCTTGAGAACATGAAAACTAACAATTGTCAGTGGAATTGATATGATTCTAAAATTGAAAAAAAATTTAATGAGATGATTTAATGAATTCTCAATTGTTCAAAAGAGTCTGTTTCAAGCCAGCAACTGGCAAAATAAGCAAAATGTACTGTACAAGAGATTATTTTCCCCCAAACCCCAAAATATTAAAATTGAGCCTAGACATGTTTTGTTCTTTTGAACAGTAGAAAACAGCCATCAAAGAGATGATGACTGCATATTAGAAACAGAGACTGATTGCTGTTCCCAACTAATGAGAATGAGTGCAGAATGAGTGCAGAACTTGAATTTCCTTTTTATGTGCAATTTCAGTATGATGCAAAATACCAACATGTATAAAAGGGATAAATATGTGCAGCGCTGGGAAGTGGAAGCTGTGCTTGTCAGTGCACCAGCAATGGCACGTCTTGGTCAAGGGAAAATCAGAACACCTCCACCTACTGAAGCAAGAAGAAATTATTGGAAGGGGTGTAATTGGTCAGTGTAATGAACTGGAGCAACCAAGGGTCTGTGTAGACCCTGGAACAGATTTGCCACAGATGTCTGATCAGCACTTGTACTCCTGCTCAAGTTCAGGTAGTACATACTAAAGTCATGCAGGTCAATCAACTTGCCCTGTTCGAAGCAGCAGCTTGTTTTTGAAACTCTCAGGAATTTTAAAGAGCTCATTTCTGTCTTTTTTTTTAATAGTGATTGACTAGCACAAAAATCAAGGTTTGTCACTTAGGAAGGATGCTGCTACACTGGTGTTTTTGATGAAACAACAGATACTCAGTTTATTCAAGGACCATGAAGTGAACAAGCATTTACTCACCCTTTAGGTGTACTTTTTATGTGTATGACAAAAACTAAAGAAAAGATTGGCCAATGTGAAGTTCACGTTGAGCTGGAGGAGTACCAGGGAGGTTTTAAAAAAAAAAACTTCATAAAGAAATATAATCATGTAGCTACGCTTTTAGCAAAAGATTATTCTCTTTAATTGAAGGACAGTAAGCATAAGTCAAATACGCTATTTCAATGAATGCTGATTTTAGATATCTATTATCTGTCTGTCATCTACCTATCTAATATATCTATCTATCTACCCTTGTGGGTTTGCAGAGCAGCTCAGAGCCAGAAATTCTGGTTATTGCAGAAACCTTTAAGACAGCAGAAGTTCAGACAAGTACTTCCTACACCTTGAGACCACTTTGACAGGGGAGAAATAAGTGAAAGATGTTGCAGCAAAAGTTATTAATCGATAACTAGTGTTTAGCACTTACTAAGAAAAGCACAAAGGAATGTGGCAGCACAGCACAATAAGAGTATGAATTGCATAAATGTTTCTTGCTACCTGAATGATTCTTATAGTTAGTCAGAATGACTCTCTCTGAGTCTGAAAGCAGGCAGATCTAAATATTGGACCTGAAGCAATGCAGCGTTCAAGAAAAATGTCAGATATAAAATGCAAATGATGAGGCATTTGTTTAGTCCAGAGGGTTCCCAGAGTCCAAAAACCTACAGAGTGCTGGGAACAGCACAGCAGAACCTGGAATGTCAAAACAAAATTATATTCTTTTAAAAGAGAACCTTTGTGGCACATAAACCCACAAACAAGAAATGACACTGATAATAACTGGAAATTGAACATATGCCTAATGTTTTCATGCTGTAATTAAACAACGTAAGTTATGCTGAGAAGAAAACATTTACATTAGTGGGTAGGGAATGTGGAGTCAGGCTTCTTGAAAGGTAGACACAATTGTGAGCATCTTGGTCCTGCATAGAGAGTGTTTTGCTTGCCACTTGTCTGTGGGAAGGAATTTTCTTAACAAACACAGTCTGAAATGCAGACTTGGATCCCAAGCCAGCAGGAACGTCAGGTGTGGGAAGAACATAGCTCAAAGGAAGCCAGCCCTGAAAGAGCCAAGAATGGGTGAAAATGGCAATTTCTATGGACACAGAGAAACTAGACTTATAAGTTGGATATTGATAGCACGAGCCACCCCTTTTTCATCTTTGATTCTTGTGGCCTCAGTGAGTGAAGAAAAAGCGCTATAAAAGCCAGGAACTCAAACCTCAGTGTTTGGGTTGTTGAACAGTAAAGACAGCATTCAGCAGAGACTCTTCGGTATTGACATGTTTTGTGGAGGAGCTAAGGAAAGTGGAGAGCAGACTGGATTTAGCTGACATGAACAACAAACGTGACTCTTTGTGACATTTCCACTACTGAAAATTACAAAAACAATTCATGAACTAAAGGCAATCAAGAATCAGTTGGATTGATTTTTTTTGCCTTGAAGCTGCCTCTCCCCACTAAGTAATAAGATTTTGAAATAGCACACACTGATGGAGGAAAAAAAAGGAGCAGATAAAGACCAACTGAACAAAGCTCTAAACTCTTGGGTGAGGAAGGTAATATATGGAGTTGATTAGACCTAATTTCATTCTAATATCACTTTCTCAATTTGTAACAAATGTAAGAATGTAGCAGCACATTATAAGATCTAAAGAGATTTTGATTTCATTGTAAAATGAAGTAATAAAGAGGAAAATCAAATATGATACATAAAAAAAGAGAACTGGCAATAGGTACTTAAAATAGAACAAATCACAGAAAAGTCCATTAAATATGACTGAGAACCAAGATAATGGGCCTAATGTTTAAAAAGTGATTGAACAAAGAAGGAACATGCAAATGAAATGAATATTACCCTAAAAACTGATATAACTCCAAAAATGATGGGAAAAGTGAATATTGTCATTATCCCACATATTCAGGACAGAACAATTGTCAGTTTATTTTTAGCAGGAGTGATTTTTTGGTCCCTCAAAAAGTATTTTAATATTTACCTAGCATCTGCAGCAAGGGTGGCTCTGGATCATTATTGTTCCAGGAGACTCAGATCACAAAGTGGCACGAGCTGTAGTGGCATTGCATTGGGGGCTCCATGCTGCTGAAGAATTACAAGTGACTTTCAGAGGTCATCTAGAAGACATCAGTTAACTTGCTTTATGCTAAAGAAACTGAAAGTCTTAGGTTCTTGCAATCCTTCCTGATCCAGAGCGCTTTCCAATTCAAAGCAGGAAACCTGCAGTAACTCATTTTTTGAGACTGCTTAACAGGCAGCCACCTTGAGACTTCAAACAATGAAAAGCAATTCCTCAGGGCAAGAGCTAAAGATTTCACTATGTTAATACCACAACTCTTGAACATTCACTTTCTTCGAGCCGGCAGTCTTTAATGTACCTCTTTATCCCAATAAGTTTGTGCTCAGCATTTTCCAAAATGTCACCCACACTTTGATATTGCTCCCCCGACAAAGTGCACCTTTCAAGTTTTATGTATGCTGCTTTCTACTGGGCTCAGCAGTGGACTTTAAATATCTATTTTCAGCTTAAATGCTTACAAAATTCACACAGATATTTGGATAAGTTCTGAAAATGGTACAAGTTTTTACAACTCTGGTTGGAAAACTTTGCGTAGCAGGAACAATTACTTTATTATTCTTAAGCAGTTATTATAAATAAGCAGTTATCACAATTAGAGAAAGAAGTAGGAGAAATGTTAACACTGCTAGATAGAAATTCATTACCATGAACCCAAATATTTAAATTTATATATCTTAAGCAAAAGAATTCCTTAAAAGAGCCCTTAGTCAAGCTCAGTGGGATACAAAAATAAAGCCACAGAGCAAGAATTACTTGTGACAGTAAATCCACTGGGAAAACATGAGACAAGAAAGAGCAAAGCCACGAGCTTGTGATCCAGTTTCAGAAGTTTGAGCTGAAAAGGCAGGTTTTGTGACTGAAATCTAGGTTTAAGGACAGGCAAGGTCATAATTTAAAAAAAAAAAAAACCCGCAGAGCCTTGGTCTTTTCCGATTTATATTGTTGGACTCATTTGGCTTGCTGAGTTTATAAAACACCTACTACAAGGACTTTTATGAAAAGTGCGCTTGTTTGAAAATAGGTGTGAATCATTTATGAAATCCAGCTGTGTATATGACAGGTACAATCTGCACCTCACCCCGCAGCAAGCAAGCAGATTACAAGCAGCGGGCAGGGAAAGAGCACTGGCCAAACACCATTAACTTGAAAAGACAGAAATAAGGTCAAGGTTAAACACTGAAAAATCTACTCCTGGACTCCACAGCTACAGAGGATGCAAGAAAATGTGCATCTAAACAGCAGTAAACTTAATCCTGATAAAAACCGACAACCAGATCAAAATAAAAATCAAGTCTGTTCATACATCACACAGGGAACAGCATGCCAACACTTGCAATTTATCACAAACAAAGAGGACTGGAAGCAAGTCTTCCTAAAAACTTACTCAAAGCTCTTGCAGAAGCTATACCACCAGCATTTATGATGTTAGACCTGAATATATCTGATGTAGGCTGAACACCCAGAAAACCAGGACCACACTGTGCCATTTGTCTGGGTTTTTAAAATTCCAATATCTTCTTTTGGCTGAGCTGCATTTCACACAATGGAATTATTAGCAGAAGCTTTAGGAGAGCCCTTTTTACTCAGACCTCCTCAACAAGACTCAGCAACATTTTACCTATGTACCTGTGGTACAGACTGATAGGGACAATGATTTCCATTAAGGACCTGTATTAACAACTTAGCTGCTAAATAATGGATTGCTTCAGCTTGTACACTTAGTCAGAGTCTCTGTGCTGATACTGAGAGAGCTGGACCAGGTCCCAGCAGGAGTGGGAATCTGTCCACTAATTAGGTATAGAAAGATTTAATTCGGGAGCAATTCTGTATAAATGATGTGTTAAAAGATTAAGGGTCCCTTTTAAAAGATCTGCATAAGTGACCTATGTTCTTATGTGGCAACTTTAAAACACTTCAGAGATAAGGGGGAAAAAAAAAGGGCCATATTAAGGTGATATTTTGTACCATGTTTGCTGCCTTAGGTTGCAGTGACTGCCAAGCTTTTCTTTTTTTTTTTTTTTTTTTTTGTCACAGACGGTTACGCTTAAACAGACTTGCCTGCCAATGTGATTTGAACTTCACTTAAATTATAAGTCACCCCACCACCTAAGTCAATTCCCACCGTGACTAAAAAGGTTATTTAAGCTTTCAAGTGCTTTGGTTTGGAAATTAAAATATCCAAGAGTGCAACAATAATGCAAATCTGCTCACCTGAGTCCAGAGGAAAAAAACCCCAAGTGATTTGCAACTGTCTTCTCAGCTTGAAGAAATCTTCTCATCTGTGGGTCAAAACACAATAATAGCTGCCTATACTTTCATCCTGGAAGGCTGAAATATTTAACATGTAAATAAGTTTATTTGTAGATCACAAAGTGAAAATTCTATTATATTGTGACTATGATGTGCATAATAAGGAAAGAAAACAGAATCATCACAGAGTTACTAGATTGAAGTGTCCTAGGTGACCTCCACAAGCTTTGTGTAAATTAAGAGGATTTTGTAACTTTTCCTCACAGTAAGTTTCTCAAATCCTTGCAAGGAAGCTTCAGTTGAGCTTTTTCACTAGAGTTGAATCTAACAGAAAAAAACACTCACTACGCTTGTCTAGAAATTAGATCTGTAATGGAATACTGGGGCTATGCTGCATGAAAAGTTACCAGTTGGACAGATTTAATGATGATAGGTCCAAGGCATGGCTGTCCTGCAGAATTACTAAATCAGCAGGAACTGCTGCCAGTGTGAAAGGAGTTGTAGTGAAAAGCAAGTTGGAAACAAGCATAGGTTGCTGGGAGAGAGAGGGAGACTTGCTCCTCTGCCCTGCTTGTGATGCTTTGTTAGCCCTTTCCTGGCCACATTTCTTGGTCAAATGCTTTGGGATGCTCACCACAAAGAACAAGGTTGTGTTTCCTCCTCACTGAGTGTGTCTTCAGGGGGCTCTTCATCCATTTTCAGGGCACTCTGCTCCGGGACCAGGGAAAGATTGAGCCCTCCTTTTCTCCCTGTCTGCGTGCTCACTGTTGCTCCCAGCTGAAACCTGCACCAAAGCACGGGAGATTAGCGTGGAGACTGTGCACAGGAACACCAGCAGCTTCCACAGCTTTTCCACAGATTTGTCTTTCACAGCCTCAATTATTTTTATTTTTTCACAGCCTCCCTTGGTCACCAGGTACAGTCTTTCTGCTTAGTCTACTTCTTCTCCCTCTAGGCTCAAGAATTCTAAGAAATTCCTTCTAAGAACTGAGAATCAGGATTTATTTTCATATCTCACATGCTCTCTAAAGAAAAAAAATCCCAGTGATTTTGGACTTTCCTCTAAAAGCATCACTGGATAATGACACTTCAAAAAACTATCTGAAACTACACTAACAGATCAGAAGACACAAAAGTACCCCCAAAATAAATATAAAGATTAATCACTAACTAAAGCATTCCCTATTTCCAGTGTCACTTCCTCATTTTTAAGAGCTGAACTTGCCCCTTTTTATCCTCTAGGTAACTCTTGTCAAAAAAATCCTAGCTAACACAGGCAGTAGATTTTTTTTTTTTTTTACATTTTCTGTAGTGTTCATCCAACCTCACTGAAAAATGCCTTAATATTGCCATAATGCTGTCCTATTTATTTTCCATGACAAAACCTTCATACTTAATTTCACTTTCACAACCAAACTGCCATATTACTTTTTATTAAAAAAGTAGCACGATTTCCGTGTTATTTTTCACCTCCAGAAGTGTTGCTAGCTTGCTGTAATAACAGAATATGCTCCTGCTGTGTCTGCTGAAGAAATGATCCCAGTAGCCCAATGAAGCCATGCTACCTGCCCAGCAGCTCAGTGTTCAGTGTTTCTGTGTATAGCTGGGCTCTACATTGCCCCAAAGTTTAAGAAATAGAAAAAAATTAAAGGTCCTAGAGAACAAATATTAATTTTTCAAACACACACAAAGAAGGCTATTATTTTCTAAGATCTGCTTCAGTTCAGACAAAACTGTGGAAGTAAAGCTCATAGTTATAGGTCCCAGTCCTGCTAGGAAAACCACTAGTGATGTAAATACATGTTTACTGCAGCAGAAGTAGAGCTGGGGGGGAGGAGGCACTCTGGTCTCTCTTTCCAAATCTTGCCTCTTTTAGATGCCTGGAACACCATAATTAGGTTAACACCCTTTCAAGCCAAGGCAATGAGAGAAAAAATTGAGAGAAATCACGGAGAACTTAGAAGTGTTTGTAAAATCAGAACTGTAAAGGTGAAGGGAAAAAACCCAAGAATTTCTGTCACTTGTGTGAGGCACAAGCTAAAAACAAATGTTCTTGCACCCTATGTAAATACATTAAAAAGAACACAGCCCCACAGGCAAGTGAAGGACAAAAAAACCCCCCTAAATGTCCACATAACATCTACATGAATTTCTCTCAGAATGTAGATGGTCTGGCTGACTTCTGTTGTCGTGGCCTGAGTCACTTAGCACGGCTTTGGCTGGAAGTATTTTAACAATGATAAACATGTCCAAAGAGAAAATTAAGGAACTGAACACTATAAAAAACAATGACTACATGGCATCGTAAATGCTACTTCATTGTTACTGCACATTAAAATATCTGCACATAAATGATATTTTAAAATCATTATAAAGCTATCATCATTAAAATGGGAGCTTTGTGTACTTTTTACACCACAGAATTCACCAAACCATTGCATCAATTCAGCCTCAGTATTTAAAAGGTTATTTAAAAGTGAGTGGCATCTCCACAACATGAAGAAACATCTGTGATTGGTTCTTTGGCACTTGGTCACTCTAAAAGCATTAGGACAACCATCTGAAATAATTAAAAGTATACTCCATGCACTAGTTTTTCAGGAATAGAAAAGAAACATTCTTATTCTGGAACTTTTCCTTTCTTTGAGTAATCACAACTGGAAGAATTATTCTCAAGATATTTAACCTCATGAAACAAAGGATGAGAAGACTGGCATTTCTGATGAGTTTTTGTTCAGGAAAATAAAAACATAAAGAAATCTGCTAGTAGTTATAATTTCATTTTCAATACACATGATTAATAGTCCTGAAATATATGTTGCCGACTACTTTTTCTGTGGAGATCTTTTCAAGGGCTACCCCTGAAAAAGGGAGCAAAATTGTCTGATCACCCAGATCCCAACCTATGGACCTCAGCTGCAAACCCACAGCGGAATGCCTGAACTACTTTGTTTCTGTAACCTTGCAGCCTAAAGAACTGGGTTCAGATCCATTCTCTACCACACATTCATTGAATGACTGCAAAAAAGAAATCAAGTGCATGACTAGAGGTCAGCTGACAGCACTGTCCTTCTCATAGGGGAGCTGTCTTGGAAGGTTCTTCTAAAATTTTTGACACACTCTAACTGCTATTAGGCCTTCACTGCCAAATTCTCAAAATCTGTGAAACAATAACTAAAATAAGGACATCTGGAATGCTTGAAGCAGCTGCACTACTTCATTACCTCAAGGAGAAATGACTAAACAACTGAGAGATACAATTTAATTTTCCAGCAAAAGAAACTTTTTTCTCTTACATTAAAAAAAAAAAAATAAATTCCAAACTAAACCAAAATTGAAACAAGGAAAACAAAAAGAAAACAAAAACCAAAACCAAAAACAAGCAAGATGACTACAGCGTGCTTCCAGGATAATATCAACCCCAAATGGAACTCTTACAATATTCCTTATCATTTTTGGCTCTCAGTGCTGTCATCATGAACTGTTATTATGAATGTTAATAAACCAAAATTTTATGGAATACCCCAGATCATACTTGCTTCTATCCACTGTCCTTTCTCATAAGAGTTAATCAACACCCTTGTTACTGAGTTATATATTCAGAGCTGGAGAGCTACCAAAGGCAACACAAAAAACATAAAAAGCACATCTGAAATTTAGAGCCATGCTTTGGTGTATTGCAACATGTGACATGAAGCAGGGCAGAAAAAGAACATCTAAAAAGAAATTGTTCTTCTGCAGTGACAGTTTCCTACCCTTGCTAACTCTTTTACAGCAGTATGATGTTTATTTTGGGGTTTCTGGCTTATAATTTTTCCCTAACACTCTGAAATGTTTTTGAAAGTTTTATTTTTTTTTTAAGGCATGAAGATGTTTGCCCATTTTTTTATTGATGTGCTGGTATCACATCTCTCCTCAGCAGATACAAATCTGCATTTACAGATGGAGAGCACATACTGAAAATTTCTTGAGTTTCCTACTTGAGACCTTGACTGTATGAGGAAATATCCAACAGCTTTTGTTGGTGGCCACTGCTTATTCACAGGCATTTAAACACACCAGCATGTGAACTGTGAGGATGTTGAGTCTCATCTAGGGAAAGATTGAATTATTTTTCAGACTTCTGCTCCCCAGGAATTTTCACAGGGACACAGACTCTCTTGTCTTTGTCAGAAACATAAAGAAATTCTTGTGAAAGTATGAGACTGTATACTACTGTATCTCTACTACCTTCCTCTCTCTTTTCTTGTGCACAAAGGTCAGACACAGCTTGTTATATCCATTTGCTTTTCCCTCCTCAAACAGCAGACAGTGACCCAGCCTTTGAGCAAGAAGGGTTGTTAGTAAAAGCACTTTTTCAAAACAATATCTCTTGATTTAGAAAAACTGTTTTTAGAAACATCACTCACTTAATTACCCATGAGTTTTAATTTTGATCAGATTGAAGAGATAGCTAACTGAAAGCTTTACCCAAACTGCTTATATGACAAATAAGGAAAATCAATTTGACTCATTAAGGTCTGCTTTCTGACAAAACAGTTAAGGGTAGTATTTATGTTATTGTCTATTTTTTTTCAGAGAATAATATTCACATGAAATAAAATTAAGAAAGAGCTGATTACTCTCAAGAGCTTGCTGTCAAGATGCTACTCTATATTAAAAAATGTGGAAATTCATCTGCTGCACTTACTCTAATATATCGAGGTTAAATTTGCAGTACTAGTGCTGTTGTGTTCCTTATAACTCAAGCATAACCAAAGCTTCTGGAGAAGGGAACAACTATTTCAATCCCAGGCTGCCCTGCAGAATTTGTGTACCAAGGAAGCTGTCTGTTTTTCGTGCCTAGATCAGTTAGAAACTGCACCCATACAAAACAAGACTATGAATAATAGTTGACATCATTCTTCTGAGCACTTGTAAGACAATGGGAACCAGGATGATTAAAAAAAAATACATTTCTGAAAGATTACTTAAAAATAATCAGAAAATATGTACTCCAGAGCTTTATCTGCACTATTAGCCACAACTGTAATCTAAACGCTGAGTTAGGTAACTCATTAGTTTATGACTACTCTCAGTAATATACTTCATTCTGCCTGATTTTTGGAATTTGTCACTAAATGAACAAGTTTTTAAGATCAGAGACAATTGTAGCTAATAATCTTGGAGCCTTTAGAAAGCCTTTAGAAAGCCTTTAGAAACCCTTTAGAAAGCCTTTAGAAAGCTTTCCAGGATAAATGTTTGAAATACAAACAGTCTTTTCATTTACTGAGTTGTGCCTGTGAGGCATTAATGAGATAATAACTCAAATTTTATTTGCAATACAGAATTTCAAAAAGATAAAGTAATTTTCTTAGTGCTATAATCATTCACAATACTTCAAAACAAAGCAGTTATCAGAGTACAAGTGTACATTATTATCTGTTCAGCTTGATGGGAATCTAACACATTTTCCTCCTGCTCAGCTTACACAGTACAGCCAACATGTGCACTCATCCACCTGTCCTAAGTCGCCAACAGAAGCCAGAGAGGAATTTTTCAGAGACAAGAAGCCAAATTCCAATGGCTGGATCCACTCTCTAATCATAGAAAACCATAAATATTATATTAACGATATAATATACATAGTATTTCATTACAAGATAGCCAATATTTGCACTATATTTGACACAATGCTCTGGATGCATCAGGAGTATGAGTATATTGATCTTCTGTATTCAGAAGAGATAAGGGCAGTATTCCCATTTCTAGCATAAGGGGAAACACTGTTAGCAGCAAGTGTCTTATCCTTGAGATCAGAGGGCTGAGTGGCCTCACAGAGACCAGCCTGATTTGCTGTCCAGTGGCAAGGGAAACACGAACATGCAGGTTTAGGAGCTCTGGGAGCTCTGGGAGGCACTGGTGCTTGCTGAAGCTAACAAAGAACTCTGTTTCTTAGGAAAATCCACATACTTGATGTCTTTTAAAGGCTGAAACACAAAGAGCTGGCTTGCAAGAATACCTGACAACACCATATTAGGAACAGCTTATTTGCAGCCTGTGTCAAATTTATAGATACCAGGAGACAGATTTTGCATTATTTACTTGACAGTGGTACAAAACAACAGATATATCAAAGACACTTTTTTGATTACAACACTATATGGCTACTAGAAAAAGGCAAATGTTGTCTTAAAAGAGACATATAAATAAAGACATAGCAAGAGAAAGCCAGAAAACACTTTTAAGACAGCTAAGGACTCCCCACTACAACCGTGTGTAATTTTTCTCCCAGAGAGGAGCGACCTGTGAATGAGAGCACTGTCATACCAGAACATTTTAATGGTATTTACATGTGAACTTGCAAAATACAATGGCAAAATTATGCACATTTTCTACCACAGAGCCTCCAAACCAATGACAGTTACCACCATTATAGCCATTTGCCATAAAGAACTTTAGGAAACTGTGTGGGACCATATAGAAAATTATAAAATACAATGATGAGAGTTTGTGTTGACTCTTTTCTCACAAAGAGATGATATTTATGGTAGTATCAACAAAAGTAAAAGTATTTTACTTTTAAATAAAAGTATTTTTATTTGAAAGCAAAATATTTTTAAATAAAAGTATTTTAAAGTACTTTTAAAAATATTGGATTTAGGTCATATATGACCTTGTCCAGATAACTGACCTTCAATGGTTACACTTTACCTGGTTCAAGCAAAATACAAGGACTGGAATTCTGGTGCCAGTCACACCTCAGTAACAATTAAGCACATTAACTAGTGCTCAAATCATGTTTCAATTAAAGTTCTACATATTTTTCAGGAAGTAAATGAGAATACCTTGCAATCTTGTCCCCTCACTAACTTCAAAGCAAAAGGTCATATACATTCATTTATGCCACAATTTTTTTGATGCGCTAACTGCACAGTTGCAGGTCAGCCTTCTACGCAGTAGCTGTACAGCACGAGGGAGTTGGGAGAATTCAGAGAAAAAAGCACTCCCAAATGTTTTTTGATCTCTCACTATATATTATATATTATATATTATATATTATATATTATATATTATATATTATATATTATATATTATATATTATATAT
>VZUI01018841.1:0-105036 GCA_013401135.1 Cettia cetti
AAAAGAAAAGAAAAGAAAAGAAAAGAAAAGAAAAGAAAAGAAAAGAAAAGAAAAGAAAAAAGAAAAGAAAAGAAAAGACACTTTTCCTGGCTGTAGTGTTGCAGGACAATAAATGGAGTGATCCTTTTATCTTTAGGCTCTTGGATAGAAAGAATTTGTGGAAGGAAAATACAGGAACAAACTTTTGACTTATGTACTTTACGTATGAAAATATATTTTATATATTTGAATATTGATATGCTTCATGTATTTGAATATAGATATTGTGTGAGTTGTGTGCTTTTTGACACATGCTCGTAGCAAAAAAAAAGGAAATAGTGCCAACTAAAGAGAATGTAGTCTGGAGTAAGGAGTTTTGTGGCCATGTTCTCTGATGCTCTGAGCTGCCTACAGCTGCTGATTCTTTAGTCTGAATACAAAGCACCAAAACCTAGATTTTCAAGTATCATTTAATTTGGAGTACATTACATTCAATGGCCTGAATGAATAAGCAAGTTGGTTTTGTCCCAAAGATGGGGAAGTGATGGAAATGAGGAAAAATTAATGCCTTCTGAACTCAGTCTATGTTATAATATGAAAATAAGATCAGTAGGGTTACTGCCATTTGCCTTTCTCCTAAGCAGTTACTTAACATGAGCCCTCTAACCTGCCCTGACCCCCTTGGCCAAACCGTGTATCTGCTCCACTGGGGCTGCTGTGGAAGCAGGACAGAGCAAAGGAAATGAACTATTTACCTGTTACAAGCCCTTCTTCATCAGGCTATTTTAAGGGAGGATCTTATTCTTGCTCACATGGATCAAGTTTGCATCAAGGATAGCACTGAGCAAGGACTCAGGAACTGCTGGTAGCTCAGCAGTAACCAAGAGGGAATGAAAGGCTTGATGCAGTGAAGCCAAAACGTCATAATGTTCAGCAGAAAATTCTTGACAGGACTAACTCAGGAAATTCACGAGGCAGGTTTTAATAAATATCTTTTGAATATATTTTTATGTAACTAATATTCTCTCAGATGATCCTGTTTAAAGAAACAAGGAAATATTCCAGTAGGCTAAGAAATGTGTCATATAATAGACTGTAATTGGTGTGGGATTTTTATCTGTTCAGGGCAAAGCTTAGCCCCTGCTGGTGGCTCTGCACTGGCTGGGTACGTGCTCCATGGGGGAGGATGCTTCCCAAGCCCACTGACAGTACGTTGTTGAACATTCCACTCCATTTCTGCAATGCTAAAAATAGTTGTCCTCATTTTAAAACACCAAGCTATTAGATTATTCCAAGGGTCTGGCATACTTAGACTAATGGAAGGCACATATCCATAAATTATCAAAACACTAAGTAGTGTTTGACCATGCTGATTTTGCTTCTATTAAGATTAGTTTCCTTACTAGTACCTCTGGAGTATCAAACCTATTTTGTAAATCAAGCTACTGGCAGTGCCCCAGTAAATTTAAAAATAAAAATATTTGGTTTCCATATTGAGAATGGAGAAGCATCTGACTGCTTCTTGGTGCCTGTGTTTTTTGGTTCCTTTAATTTTGCAGAATCATATCTGAAAAATGCTTAAAGTATTTTACAGTAATTGTTTCTCTTTCCCAGCCTTGAAGAAAATCTCATGAAGTTCCAGTATGTTTGCCATTATAAATCTTGTTAGTGCCTAAAATAGTCCAAATAGCAAAACACATTCCAAGTGATTGATAAAAGTTTCTTTCAACACTTGGGGTTTTTTGGTTCCTTTTCTTTTCCTTTTTTGTGTGCATGTGTGTGTGTTCAGATAATGTGATTCCTAATTCATTTTTTGCTACCACATCAGTTGATAGTACAGGTAACAATGCTCCTCATATAGTTCATAAGCTTGATTGTTAAGATAGCCTCTCCTTTCATTCTTTTTTTTTTTTTTTTTTTTTAGTGTGAAAGTCCTTTATTTGGGAAGGGGAAATAGCTAAATGTAGAAATCAAGGTATAAAAACTGATGTAAATGCATTCTAAAAAGGTTGCTATATACACACATACAAAGCATCTTACTCTACTTTCAAAATTCTTAGGTATAAGCCAAATTTCTAATTTTAAAAGGTGTTGCAGTGCAATTATAAGCTGAAAAATAAATAAATTAAAAATATATTAAGGACCATGTTTATAAATACTTTGTACATTTCCAAAACAGTTAAAGCGATCACATCATCAATCATTTTATATTTAATAAGAATCAATACTGATGGTATTGATGTGAAAGTGTACTTTTGTGTTGTTGTGTTGAAGAAATAATAATTTGTAGAGCACTGATTAAGCAATGCAAGACAAAAGACCTATGGCTTGTCTTCATAAAAACCCAATGTGATGGTGTTTTGGGGGTGTTTTTCTAGTTTATTTTCTAGCTTTTTTTTTACCCAATATAGCAGGGAAGATAAAATGTTATTGTCTGGTAGCAGACTATAAAGAATTTTTCGCAATCCATCCTGTAAATCTAGAGAAAATGAAGGGCTAATGATTACTTGTAATGATTAATTAGAATTTTTCCCCAGTGTGTTACCATGTATTGTTACAGGCGAGAGCTGGAAAGAAGATTTGGACTCTGCGACATGAGTGGAGTTACAAAAATGCATTTTAGCAAGCTATTTTAAGATGTATTTTAATTGTTGTATGTCATTAGGGCTTTGTATTTATTTGCTTAATTATTTGCATCATTCTGATGAATAATTGTTTTTTATTGGCTCTTTCTGTTTTTAAGAACGACTAGAGTTTTTCCTTTGTCTCTGTTCTTTTTGTGTCTGTGAGACATTTGTCTCCTGCTTGGCTTGGATGCAAACAAGTGACCTTTCAAAACTTTCTTTTGTTGCTGAATTTTGGCATGGACAGAAAACTCAGTTGGGTGGTGTGCAAGTTACTAGGGCCAACTTCTGTCAAGGACATCAGATCCATGAATGGAATGGAGAAAGCATTTCACTTTAGATTCTTTTAATAATTCTGAGCTTCTATTAGAAGCCATATAAGAACAGATTAACTCTATCAGAATTTAGCTCAGTAACTATAGTTTAATTATGACAAAAAATAATGTATTCATGGTGGCATACTTCATGAATCTGTAAATGGAGGGTGGTTCTTAGCCTTCAGTGGAAGAGCCAGGTTCTCACTAGGTCTGTAATTATTTAATACACTTTGCTAAGAAGGAATGGAAAATACTTACTGTATTTTGTATTATTACTGTAATACTTACTGTATTTTGTAATATTACTGTAATACTTCATATCTCAATTCTAAATGAGATATTACTAGGCTTTTAACTACACCTTTTTCTTTTTAAAGTATATATTAAATGCAGAATTGAATTGTCTGTAGCTCTCAAAGCAAAGTTCTTGATTTATGGTTTTCTTTTGTTCAAATACTCCTTATTCAAATATTGAAGAGGAAATTTACTGTGTTACTCAGCTTGAATAGTTACCTTTTAAAAACATTTTTGATTAACAAGGTGTTTGGTTTTACATATGCTCAGTTTCTGTATATGGTTTTTAAGCATCTGGTTCCCTGAATGGAATTTGCAAGCTCAACTCAGATCCTTAATTTTCACGGGCACTGTAAGGAGAAAGTAATTTGGGAGCCAGGGATGACAGTCAACTATACAGATGACTTACTTTGCTCTTTTTTTAAAACATGGGTTAGAGGACAGGTTGTTTCAGGGGAAAGCTGGCTTAGTAGATGCTCCTGGCAAATCCAGTCTTACTGACTCCAAGACAGAAGAGAAACCAAATACCCAAACAGAGAAAGAAAAGTTTCATTCTAACCATTTGCAGTCTCAACATCCTTTTTACCAGCTGTCCAGTATCTACATAAATGGCACTTGAATTACATATCCAGTTTCTGAGTTATATAATGTGACTGAGGAACTTTACTATTGGCTTGTCTTTCAAAAGAGAAAGGACATGTGGTGCTGGCGTACAAACCTGTGAGCATTATTTTGTATTAAGACCAGTTTCCTAATTCTTAAAACTGTACAGGTCTTTTAAAGTACAAGATTACAGAGTCAAAATTTTGAGATTTGAGAGTCTTAAGATCTCAGCAAAATGAGATGAGGAGCAGCACTTCTTCCACTTTTCCATTTTAATCTTTTGCTCCTTTACAGAAGTGGAATATTGTAGGGAGGCCAAAACTTGCAAAAAGAGATATGTTTATTATAGACCTTGCTGGTAATACTTGTTAAAATTGCTTCTTTTCATGGTCAGATTTTTTGTGATTGCAGATGCTTTTAATGGCAAATATTTGGAATTAAATCTTAATGTCTGTCCAGCTAATAACCTTTAGAAAATTATAGGGGAAACAGTTCTGCTGCTTCAATAAATTAAGAGACCACACAAAGAATTCCCCATTATTTTGTTATTATTAAAATTTCAAGAAAATGTTCTGCAACATGACCTTAGTGCAATTTGTATATCTTTAGGACAGACACTTCCTGTAATATAGCACAAGGGGAAGGAAGGAAGGAACTTATTTTCTGCAGATGAGGTAGCCAACATTTTGTTCAGCAACAAGATTACCACAGTCTATCAATTTCTACATTCAAAGCCAGGATCTCACTAACTTGTACTGTAGGCATATTTAAAACACTGAAAATCAGATCTACAATCCTGCAGTGAGTATCAGGACAAGCAATCAGAGATTGTCCATGAAAAACTTGTGTAAAATGTTTTGCTTAACTTAATGAGTATTTTGCCACACAAAGGAGAATTTAAGTCAGTCATACATGTCGTACTTTTAAAATTTCACTTTTTTTCATTTCTGCAGCATTTCAATTCTTTGAAGTAAGTTACCAGTGGCTAATACTGTTATATTTTTATACTGTCAAGTAGAAATTTCCTAAACTTCTTTACCTACATTTTGTTGACTATATTTCTTATTATCTCTAATTTGAAATATTTTGTTTTTTAAACTCAAATATGTGCAAAAAAATCTGGGCTATTTCTGAAACATAAGACATTGTTGATCACTAACATTGGTACTGGCAAGAACTGACTTGTTGAACAGCAACATTGCTGAAGATGATGGGGAGGTAGACACAAGAATGAATTATGAGCTAACAGAGTTCTCCTACTGGAATAAAATAAACCATATGTTGGACTATATAATTAAAACTGCACCTAGCAGATTAGCGGGAGATATTTTCCCTGCTTTGCTTGGTGGTGCTGCACCTGGTATGCTGTGTCATTTTTGGGAGTCCTCTACCCTTACTCCAACAAGGGATGTGGAAAAACCAGTGTGGGTCCAGCAGAGAATTAGTTTATTTTCAGGAACCTAGAAAAAAAGACATCTAAGGAGAGTTTCAAGGAGAAAAAAATTTTGAGTCTGGCAAAGAGGAAGAAAAGGTATGATTGAAACTGTTCTGCAAATCTGAGTAGCCTAGCTGGCTAATCTTCAAGGACAGCTTTCTAAAACCACAAGAACACTCCATGTTGTTATGCAGGGAGTTGAATGAGTATGGCAGAAGGCCAGCATGGATGAACAAGATGCTTCTGACTGACCTCAGACAGAAAAGAAAGTAAACAGTGGAAGCACGGGTGAGCTACCCAGTAGGAACACAGAAACACTGCCAGAGCCTGTGGTGATGGAGTTAGGAAACCAGAAATTCATCTGGAATTGAAACTAATTCAGAGAGTTTTAAGGGCACCATGAAGGGCTTCTGTTAAGTGAATCCATAGCAGAAACAAAGCTGAAGAAAACGTTGACCTGCTGCTTAATGGGGTGTGGGATGTGGAAAAGGCTGAGAGTACCCAAATTTTTTTTTACCCTGTTTTTTTCTCTAATAATTTTTGCCCTCAGACCTCCCAATTTACTTAAGCATGTTAGCATAGAGTGTGATGATGATACACTGGCCACCAAAGCAGAAGATAGTGTTAAGGGAGCTACTTGGATGCTTGCAAGATATCAAGCATTATGCATCAAAGGGTGTTGGGGCAACTGGCTGATGTCACTGCAGGGTTGCCCTCTGTCATTATCAAAAAATTATGATTACTAGGGAAGGTCACTGATGACTGGAAAAAAGCAAACATCATATCCATCTTAAGAAGGATCCATTGAACTTCAGGCCAGTAACCCCCACCTCTGTCCCTGGAAAAAATATGCAGCAAATCCTGGAAGGTATTTCTGAACAGAGGAAGGACTAGAATGTCACTGCAAACAGCCAGTGTGGATTTACCAAGGACAAATCACACTGACCAGCCTGACTGCCTACCTGGTAAAATGGCTGTCATTGTGGATTAGGGGAGAGCAGTGGATGTTGATACCTTGATTTCAGCCAGGCTTTTGGCATAGTCTTCAGAGGTAATTGCACTAGAATCTGTGAGGTTCCGGCTGGATAAATGAGCAACAGAGTGGGTGGAAGATTGGGGTCAAAGGTGGAATGATGCTATGCAGTCTGACTGCTACCTTAATAACAAGTGTCATACCCCATGAGGCAATACTGGATAATATTTAGTGTCCTTATTAATAACATGGATGATGGGGTTCTCAGCAAGTTCGAGGATGTTATCAAATGCAGGGTAGTCATCAGTGCACTGGAAGGTAGGACATAGGTAGGGTAGAATGGTATTCTCAGCATGCTGGAGAAACGACCTATCACAGAACTCTTAAAGTTAAGCTAAGGAAAACATGAGGCCCTGCCTCTGAGAAGGAATACCCTCCTGTCACAGTACAGGTCAGGTGCCAAATTTCTAGAAAGCAGCTCTACTGAAAGGGAGTTGGGAGTTCTGCTGGATGCCCTTTGTGTGAATAGGCCAAAGGCATATTGGGCAGCCTTAGCAGGTGCGTGTCTAGCAGACCAGGAGGAGTGATTGACTGGTGAGTGCTTGTGAGACTGCATCTGGAGTTCTGCATCCACTTTGGAGCTCCCTGGAGAGGATAAAGAGCAGCTCCTTGGGCTGAGTCCAGCAGAGGCCCACCAAGATGGCCAGGGCTTGAAGCCCATGATGTAAGAGGGGAGGCTGAGGGAGCTGGGCTTGTTCAGCCTTAAGATGAGATGATAGGGAGCGTGGTGGGTGGTGTGCAGACTCATTGCTGGCTGTAAATACTGGGTGTGTGTGGAAAAGCCAGAGTCAGACTGGTCAGAGGTGTACAATGAAAGGATGAGAGGCAATGAATACAAGCTAAAATTAGAGAAATGTTGGCTCTACCTCAGAATAATTTTCATATAAAGAATTTGGGATTGAGTGAAAACTCAAATGGGAAAACTAAATGAAGAAAACACTTCCATGAGTTTTTTAGAGTAAGTGTAAGCTGTGTTGTGTGTCCAACATTTGGGGAAGAATGGGAACCATAGAACAACCCAGGTTGGAATGGGCTTCAAAAGAATATCTGACAAGACTTTTTGCAAAAAAAGGAAACTATGTGAACTGAATAGAAATTGCATACACTTGTAAATGATTTCAGGAATTAGCCTCTCATTTTTAGTTTATTTCACTAGATACCATTTTGTATGCCTGGTCTTGGGCTTTCTTCTAAAATTGAGCTGTTGATTGTATAAGCCACCCCTGCCAAAAGAAAAAAGTAAAAGGGAGCCACAGTAGGAAGTGATGAAAGGTCCAGAACTATTTGATAATTTATACTTCTGCACACCTCCAAAGCTTTGAATTTAATTCCCAGATGTGTAGTACATGATCAGTACATGATACATTACTTGAAAGATTTGAAAAAATGCTGCTAGAAATTTTGCAAGTTATAGCCAGCTGTTCTAGTTAACCTCACTTAAACCTTACACTTCTATTTAAGGAAATAACACTCTCTGAAGGGTGAAAGAATGTTTAGACATTGCTCTGTCTAGTTTTTTTAAAGGAATTTTAAAAAACACCATAAGCTTTCTTTTGGATATTTTCCACTCTTTTCTTCTACAGATGTATAAAAAAACCCATGTGTGTTGTACTGAGGCCATGAAACTGAATTCTGGAGACTGGAAAAGACATGCAAACCATCTCCTGCTAGATGATTTGAGGGAGAAAGAAAAATTTGCATTTTTTTAATTAGGTCGTTTTTGTGCTGTCTGTACTTAATTTTGCCCATCTGTCTTCTGTATGTCTCAGAAAACATGCATTAATAAAAACCTAGAGCAGGTGTTATTTCTGTATAATGTAGACAGACTGCAGATTGCATTTGATGATGTTAACATACTAAGATTCTACACTTAGATCCTTTTCTGAGCTAAAAGTTAGTAAATTAGAGCTGGAAAGAGCATTATAATAGGCCTTTTTATTGAAATACCATCAAAAATAGTATTCAATCTGCTGAAATAATCTGGTCTTGAGTTAATAGTTTAAAATTCACCCCTTCTGTGTTTTCTCTCTCTTTGTTTTGGTTTGGTTTTAATACTTGGGTAATTGGATATGCTTTTCAAAGTGAAAGAAGTTAGTTTTCATAAATCATATCTGTATATTTTTTCAAATTATCTGGATTGGAGACCTTCACAGTTGACTAGTCATATTTAAAAATTAAAATTAAAGTATTAATAGGAATAAATGTATTAAAATTGGTTCTGCAGAAGAATAGAAGTACTGTAATAAATAGGTCTAGAGTCAATAAATAGTTGAGATTTTTTAAAGCTGAGAAAATCCCTTAGGATAAATGGAAAAATAAATTATTCCTATTAACTGACAAAACTATGGAAAGCCATACCATTTTTTTGTAGACATATTGCAACTTTTTGAATGAGGGACAATCATCCAAATTAATTAATTTTTTTCTTATAATAAAAGTTCAGTGCAGTAAAATTACTTTAAAGAATACAATTACTTGAACAATGTTTGTTTGAGATTTGTATTTTATCCTTTTGTGTTCCAGGGTGAACGTGGCTTTCCAGGTAGTAAAGGTGAAGAAGGTGAAAAGGTAAATTATTCTGTCCATGTAATTTATTGGTTTAAGAATATGCTATATGGCCAGGCCAACCAAGTAGAGTTTTATTCTGAGCGTCTGCGTTAACCCTTTAATTAATAAAATTCTTAAATTTTTGACATGTAAATGCTTAAGGATGAGAAGTTCCTTAAGTATTTATTGGGTGCCATCAGGGGTCCTTTAAGATTTTTTTTTTCCAATAAGAAAAAGTTTTGTGAGGAACCAAGAGGACCTCTGCAGTGGCAGGAAATAGTTCAGTAGCTTTCATTAAAATGGGAGCTAAACAGGTCTTGTGGAAGGCTATCCTGACTGATAGAATGCCAGCATTGGGTGGCATTAGATGATATAACCCAATCTTGTGTTACTTCCGACAGGTAAGTCTTCCCAGGTCATCAATCAAAGGCAAGTAAACGTGTGTTGAGGGACAAGTGGAAGCAAGAGCTGGATTATAGCTTGCCTAATAGGAATTGAAGTATCAATGGTGATAGTTTATGGTTGTAACTTCAGGTCTTAACCATGTTCATGCCTGTTTACTGGCTTCTCACTAGTTTTGGCTGGTTTGGATTAGACAACCTGAAGTAAGAGTATTTTCTTGAAACAGGTAGCTTCTCTGTGCTTCAGCCCACTGTCTAAAAGGGGTGCAGAAAAGTATTTCTGCTGAATTTATATATCATAAAGATGAAGAATGACAGAAGCTGCAATCCTGGCAATATTCAGACTGATGAAAATAGAGAGAAGGTGGCAGCTTCTGAATTTTAGAAAGTGTAATATATTTGTGAGTTAGGCTGCTTTGGACATGGATATATTCACTCATACACCATACCTCTTCAGAAGTGTCAGACAGCTTTCCATGTTCATATTTTAAAGAAAGCATGCTATGGATTAACAGAATTGAAGCAGATTTAAAATGTGGAGGTTTTTTTAGGAAGAAGTATCCCATTAGCCAAGATGGAAGAAGTATCAGAAGTAAAAACCAGCATCCATAGCAACTAACATTTATATTGTGAGAATTCAGCCTCTAAAAAAACCACTTGTTAAACTTGAGTGTTTCTAACTCCAATGGCAGATCTTATTTCCTTGGCAGTATCATTATTAATCAGTTCTGAAAGGCTTGGGGATTTTTTTTCTTTTTTTTTTTCCCTCCCCAAAACTGCTCTGTAGCTGTGCTGTACTCTCCTTGAATTTTATGAATAAATTGTTTGAGCACAGGCACATGGTTTCAGCTGTTGCTGCCACTCTCTTTACTTGATTTCCCTTATTTTAAAGCAGAGATAAAATGACCCAACCACTGGTAGGCACATTTTTCTTATGTGGAAGCTAAACCATCATGCTTAGACCATTTTTTAATTTTTGTCTTGTAAATTCAGATGATAACTAAAAGCCCCCATTTAAAAATACTTCCAGTGTTTGTTATAGTATGTTTACTATTATTTATTATTAATGCTGCATTCAACCGCCCTTCAAATTAAAGGAAATATAATATAAAATAAAGGAAATATGGAAGGATCTTTATTTACCAGTGATCACTCAAAAATTATTTGGGCTAGTCTCATCAGAAGCTGCACATGATATTTGTGTAGGAAGTATTCATTTTAAGGCTATGAGAAGTAGGTCTTTAGCAGTTATTCATTTCAGCTTTAATTCAAATAATTGTTTAAGAATAACAATGTAGAGTTTCAGCTACTAAACTCCAGTATAAAAAAATTATCAACAGATTTACATTTTAACATAGCAGCACAACATGAAATAGTTATACTACTTTGTGTGTAACAAACCTGATTTCAGAGCCTGAAATGTAAAATTTTCCTATTATCAGAAGGTCTGCCTAATATTGCATATTAAGGAACAAAATTTTTGCACACTCTATTTTGCATATCACATTGGGTGGGACACAGCTACCTCAATGTGGGATGGTTGCCATTCCAGACTCCCCACAGAAGTACATGGAAATCAACCTTCCTCTGCTTTTGGTTTAGTGATCTAATCATTTAGTAGGATTGAACACTTGAAACCAGCTCAGCCTTATACCTCATTTCATCAAATGAAAATAGGGGTTTTTTTGTATTATGTTCAGCTTTGACAGAGCAACCCTTGGGGATGTCAGGAAGCCAGAGAGAACTGAGGTGACAGTGTGTGATTATTTGTACATTACAGTTATGGGAAGCATCTATAATGTAAATTATAGGAGGGAGATTCCTTTATGCTCTTTAAGTGTTCTCTGCCACACTTTCTTCTTGAGGAATCCAGAAGTCTTGTTCTGCTTTTGGTCATGGCTGAACTTGGTTCTCTCTTACAGAAGCCAAGGGTGGTACAGGAAGTACAAACTGTGCAGGTGTTATGTTGCAAGTTTTGCCTCCAAGGGAAATATATTCTCACTGTGAAATTATTTTAATTCTTCTTTGTGTTCTGTTTTCTTTGTGTTACAATGATTATGACACTCTTATATGATAGTCTTGTAACTGCAACAAAAACATTGGTTTACTCTTATAGCATGACTGAAAAAATACATGTTGAGAGCAGTTTTAATTGTTTTGCTGCCAAGTAGGCAGATTGTATCATGGGGATCTGTTCTCCTTCTAATACTGCATAGAATTTTAATTTTACAGTATGGAATAGAAAATATGACTATTACATTTCATGATGATAGGAAGTCAGAAGATACTGATAATAACTAGAAGAAAGCTTTAAAATACAGAATATTCTTGGTAAATCAGAGGTGTAGCCTGAAAAGAAAAATGAAATTGCAACTGAAAGACTAAGACGTTCCAAAGTGAAGTATTGTCTGCAACACTAATTAAAAATTCCTATTAATAAGTGCAATTAGTTGTTGATACGGCTTCAATTTTACAGATTTTGAAAGGCAAGCATTGAGAATGACTGGTGGTCAGGAATACAGAACCTTTGAGGAAGGATTGCATAATTGACTCTTAGTGTGGAGTCAGCTGAAAATACGTTTACAGTCTTCAAATAGATAACATTGCTGCAAGGAGGAAAGAAATGGTCTGTTTGTGTGTCTGTAGTGCACGCAGAGCAGTGGACTGGAAATGCAGCAAGGAGGATGCTGTGTAGCCATTAGGAAAGGGTTTTAAATTTTAACACTGTTGCTTGTTATGGTAGTAATTTCCTCTTCCAGTGGTCTGCAATTTTTATCCTGGTAACACAAAAGGGAATAAACTAAAGACTTGCTTCATGAAAACACAGGAGATGAGATTATCTTCAATGGCTGCCATTTTCTGTTAATAGCATCAAAATTATGCAAGGTATCCCTTACACTTATCTTATTTATTATTACTTATTTTGATACTAGAAGTATGTGCATCACTTGGGGGTTGGAACAGTGCCTTGTTAGCTAGGTTGGAAAAGTCCTTTGAGACTATTGAGTCCAACCTATGCCTAACACTACCTTATAAACTAGACCATGGCGGTAAGTAACACATCCTTTCTTTTTCTAAACACTTCCAGGGACAGTGACTCCACCAGGTCTCTAGACAGACAGCCCATTCCAATGCCCAGTCACTTCTTCTGTGAAGGACTTGTCTAATGTCCACCTTAAATATCCAAATTAGACAAATAACCTCTAAGATACATTTTTCCTTTGTTAAATCTATGATAATTCTCTTTCCTCCTGGTTATTTCTTCCTTTTGTCACTCCAGTTAGTACTCTTTAACCAGGTCCCCCACTTTTTCAGTTGTCTTGCATACCTTTTTAGTTATAACATGTATTTTCTTTAGTACACTTTACAGATATGATTCTTTCTGTAAATGAGCTAGAACACTGAGAATTCAATTTCCTGGGACACGTGGAACATGAACGCCATATAGATTTCATTAACATTTAGTGGTGTATGTGGAACAAATCTAAATTTTATTTGAAATAGTGATGATAGAAAAGTCAACACATTTACATGTTAATTATAGCTGAGCAAACATGATTTGTTTGTCACTAATAGATAATAGTCATTTCATAGAGCTGGGAATCCTAGTTTCCTTGTCTTGCATAGCTATTTTAAAATGCTAGTATAAAATCCCTTTTTGTGTTTTAAGTGAGAGAGGCAAGGTCTGCTGTTATATAGTGAAATCACAGGACAAGCTGATATCTCAGAAGACTTGGAAGCTGTGACAGTAGGAGGATTGCTGTGCTCTGGACTCTTCAATTCCAGTTTCACTGGACTGGCTGCTTTCCTTCATAAAGCATATTCCCTTTCTTCTCACACTTGAAATAGAGGATTTTAAAACTGGATGTCATTGTACCTGATCTGTATAGCAGTTTATGTGCTGTGATATGCACCTGTAAACACTTGATCTCTGGTAAAGTTATTTTACTTTAGTTCTGTGATTTATATTTCTCCATAAAATGATATTAAAAAGTTTTATGTATTTGAATAAGGGAAACTTTGAGAATAAAACCATAATGATAGTTATTTATTGTTTCCAGAGTTTCATCCTTTTTACATTACATATTCCAAGTCTTAACTGTGCTTTGGCCTGTGTATACATATGAGAAGAAAGGAGGAGTCTGGGGCTTGTCCAGCCTAAAGGTAGAAAAAAAATTTCATCTGCCTAATTTTCTTCTAAACGCAGGATGTTCTTTGTATATATTTACTATTTTCTGAATTACAATTTGAATTATCCCAGGAAACAGGGCTTCATCTATTTCCTTTAGAAGACAATTCCTAATAGATCTTAGTGTCAAAAAGATTTCCTGGAGGTTCAACGTTTTCTACTTCATTCTATGACACCTAATAAAATACTCCTCTGTCTATCTTCTATCCATCCAGAGCACACAAGGTTATAAACTTCCAGGGTGTCCCCAGGTGTAGTCTTTTGTTTCAGTCTTCAATATGCTTTTATTAAATAAGCATAAAGAAATGAAGCAAGAACTAGCTATCCTAGGTCTAACATGCTGGTATGAAGCTAGTCATTATTAATGTTTCTAATATTTTAATGTCTGTACCATAAATTTCAGTGGTAAAACCAGACAGCTTGAGTACTGGGGAAGCTTCCAATTTACTTGAAAAACAGAAGCTATAGCACATAGCTAGAAGACAAAGGTCTGTAATTAAAAATACTAAAAAAACTACAGTTAAGAGAAGCAGTTATTAACACTGTGTATTAGTAGAGTGCTTCTATTGATGAGCTGTAGATTCTGCTTGAAATGCTTCAGTCTGAGCAAAAGATTAGAAAAGTAAATTCCATAAACTGCAAATCTTGGTGTAACTATGGACACTAACTGCTCTTAATGTTTTTGGAGTAATGGAAGAACATGCAATTTGCATTACAGACTTCGGGTCCTATTCCCTAGTTTGTCTGGATGTGAGTGGAGTTAGTGACACAGTGCTTAATATTTGTCTCTTTCCTGTTCAATGCAGATACTTTTTTGGGACAGGGAGAAGGATATTTGAAATCCTTGAAATCCTGTTTCATGCAGGTGAGACTTTACCAGCTGGATATAAGTGTGAACAGAGATTTTTCTTACTTGTCTCCTTATGTTATATAGGGAAGTATACAAGTTTTCTCTTCCTTATCTTGTAACAATTTACTTACCTCTTTGCATTTTCTTTTATTTCTCTCCCTGAAATATATGCAGTCACATTGGCATCCTAGTAAGCTAAACATTCCCTTATCAGGTATATCTGTGGTATTTGGCTTGATCTGGCCATCTTCCTGTTGTTTAATGCTCTTGCCCTTTGAAACAAGGCTCTTGCCCTTTGAAACAAGGCTTAATCAAAAGTGTCTGTTGGGAATATTGCCTAGCCTATGCTAACTTTTGAACTGTGCCTGGGAATTGTATGAGGAAATGCTAATTGGACTCATTGAAATGTCTGCAAAAAACCTTCACAGCTGGGGTCTATCAATTAAATGATATAGATGACCAAATCCCAGGTCCCAAGCTCTATCACTGTTTAATTTACTTACACATATCCATTTGGTCAGATTAAAGGTTCATCAGGCTCAGCATCCTGCTTCTAATGATAGCCTGAAGTGGTGCCCTGGGGACAAGCATAAGGACAAAATAAGAAAATATAGTACTCTTCCAGCCTTAAATTATTTGAGACTGCATCTCAGCAGATGTGTTTTCAGTGAATGGACTTTTCTCCCACAAGAAAGTACAGTTTTCTCCTGGATTCATGTAAACTTTGAGCATTTGCAGTATCCTGTGGTGAGGAATTACACCGTTTATCTTTGTGCTTGAAGGAATACTTCCTTTTGTTTATTTGAAACCTGCTTCCTCTTAATTTGATTTGGTGTCCCCTACTTTTTCAGAAGGTTCCTGTTCTCCTTTTCAGTATCCATCGAGAATCAATAAGCTTCTATTACAAATTCCTGAATTGTCTCTTTCAAACTGAAGAATATCAGTTTACTTAGTGTCTCCCCCTATGAAAAATGTTCTATATTGGATCATCCTTACTAGTTGCTTCTGGATATTACTGACTTCTGTTCCAGTGTCTAAAGATGGAAAAGACAAGAACTTCAGTCTATTTAATATCACAGTGAAATTCTTTCGTTGATTCTCTGTGCCTTCTTGTGTCCCCACAGGGGCTTTTCTGTCCTCTCTTTAGTTTTGAGTGTGGCCTCAATATCTCATTCTTGATCCTTTTGAACTGGCCATTAATAGTCACTGAATTTATGTTTGTTGTCCCAGGTGTTATGGCTACATAGGGGATATAAGGATTTTACAATCTTCATAATTTGATGTATCTACACTGAACTTCATTTGTCCTCTTGCCATGTCATTTCATCTTATAATTTTTGTATTGAGTTTGTCACAGTTCATCCTCATCTGTTTTACCCTTTATAATTTGGTATTTTCACGAGATTGTTGTGTACTTCAGAACTGTTTTCTTTGAGGTTTGAGTGTAAACCCTCCAAGTCTTGCTTGAGAACAAGATTAGCAGAAAAATGATTTTTGCAACACATAAATGCTGGTGTGGACTCCACAGGTGTGGAGGGCTTTTGGCGTTAGAAAGGTATTTTTGTCTTAAGCTCTGAAAGTGGCAATTTGCACATATTGGGTACAATTGTTAAAAAGCAACTTAAACTTGATAGAGTTGATGATCCCTGTGGGTTCTTTCCCACTCAGAATATTCTGTGCTTCTGTAGTTTACTTTGGTCCACAAAGTTCTCCAAATTCCAATTGCTCCCACAATGTAGGAAGCTTCCTGCGTGCTAGGCCCAGGTGTGGATCTGTAGGCAAGAAAGGTCATGTGGTGCTCTGCAGAAACAGCCATGCATGTTCTGATGAGCTGTCTGGGGTATCAGAAACATTGCAGCTTCCTTAGAGAGCATTCTGTTGAGATATGAGGTTTGATAGTGTGAGCAGAGTGCCGAATCCTCTGGATGTACTGCTTCAGTAATGGTGCCTTCTGTGCCACTTTGGAGATTTCTGTGAAGGCATATCCAGAGATGAATGACTGGATGTCATTGCAGCTATAATTCCTAGAGAAAGCACTTGCTAGTTTGGAAACAGGGCTGCAAGCTTTTTCACTGGTAGCTAATAAATGGTAATTAATTTAAAATTAATGTAACATTTTTTACCTGTAACACATGAAGCACATTTAGCAACTGAGGACTGTTGCAGAGGATTATTCTTTATGAAAAAGACTGTACTGAGAGGTATCTAATGAGAAGAAGCAATATCATCTAATAAACAGTATTGATGCTGCAATATTTGAAACTAACATTTATCATAAGTTGCATACATGCTTATGGAGCCTTGTAGTTCCTATAGTTTAGATTCATACTTTGACACCTCCTTAAAAATTCTTTTATTAAACATTTATAACATAGGCATGAATACAAGGATGTAAATTTGTAGATGAAATCACAGAATCATGGAATATTTTTATTTGGAAGGTGCCTTAAAGCTCATTTAGTTCCAATCCTCCTGCCTTGGGCAGGGACATCTTCTACTATACCAGGTTGCTCAAATCCCCATTCAAACTGGCCTTGAACAGTTGCAGGTATTGGGCAACTTCTCTGGGCTGCCTGTTCCAGGCCCTCACTACCCCTGACAGGCCTACCCTACCCTTTCCTTCTTTTATGTAGTCTAAGTCTATCCTCTTTTTCGTAAACAAGTCTAAGTTTTGCAATTTTGAGAGTGTGTTGTTTTCAGCAAAGGATTAGAATTTATGAACAATTTGATGAAAGAAGAAATAACAAAATGGTTAAAGACATTTGCCACTGTGGAAGAGGAGATGAGAGAACTGTTTTCATTAATATACTAAAAATAAAACTCAGAGTGTGCATGTGAGCAGGGGAATCTTTCTATTGTCTGCAAAGACAGATGTGGATGTTACTTCTGAAAAGTCAGCAATATACTTCTTTAAGTATATTTAAGTTCCAGAGACCTTTTTTTTTTTCCTCCACTTAGCAGCAGTTGATGTTTATTAATGTAATACTGTCAGTGATAAAAATGGTCTTCCTCCCTGTGTCCTCCTTTCCAGTTGTTTCTTCCTATATCCCCAGTGTCCCTGTGCCCTGCTATTGCAACTGTTTGTGTGATTCCTAGTAAAATAAACAAGTCAGGGAACTGTTTAGACCAAAAAAGTGCCTCTGTTTACTGGGTTTATATCCCAGCACATTCTGTTTCTCCAGACTGGTATGTGACTATTCATCAGCAACCAATGTAATTCAGAAGAATAGGCATATTAAAGTGACTAAAAGGTGCTGCAGACCTATACAGATGACTCTTGGAGTTGGAGAAGAACAGTATGATTCTTTTTGGATGAAACTACACTGACAGATGTACTTTGGGAACAAGCCTAAGGTGCTACAATTTCTAATGGCTCTTGAAATCACAAAACTAGATTAGAGCTACTTCAGTGTAGGTTTGGAATAATTCCAACAAAATACAGCGTTAACATCTAGTACTCTGTGCCATTTTCTCCATAAATCATCTCCTTTGTGCCACACTCTATGCTCATATGGACATAAATAAAAAACAGTTTGAAGAAAACCTGACATAACATGGCATGGAAGTCAAGGGTGTTAAGGCTGTTATAAAGGATCTGCACAGAAGTTCAAGAATGATAAATTGTGCAGAAGGATGTGCTAATGTAGCTAACCCAGTCAGCAGCTTTATGATGCTACTTTTTACAATATCTGCATTCATCATCTTTGTGTATTGTTAAGTTTTAGTTTAAGAAGTCAAAGAATCTGGATTAGAAGAGCAGCTAATTTACAACAGCTTCTGAGAGTTTCTGTGACAGTATGTGAAATTTAGGTGAAGATGATGTTAGATGTTACAGGGAACAAATCACTGATCTTCCTGGTGTGATGAGGTGCACAGATAAAGAAAAAGGTTTTATCCTGAAAACCTTTTAACTTTTATGTACTTACTGAAGACTAGCAATAAGTTAAACTCTTCTTGTTGGTAGCTGGCCAGTAGATAGAGTTCAGATTTCCCAAGATGACCTTTCTAAAGCTAATTCCTCCCATTCAGTAGGCTGCAGAATATTGTCCTGTCCATTTATTCTAGACCCACTGATTTTTCACCCTTCTCCTCACAGTGGTTCATCTAGAAAAGAAATGTAATTGTTTCTATGGATGGTACCCACAGTACCTATATGGGTTGATTGTATGGAGTCAGGAAAGTGGGAGCTTTTAATTTTGATCCTCTCAAAAGGGGAGAAAACTTCCTGAATTAAATCTCTATTTGCTAAGTTTTGTGCCAAATGCAGAAATTTCCTACTTTTCTAATTGTATTTTGAACTGGCCTTAGTGAGGTCTGACTGAGCAAGGTGGGTGTATTTTGAACACAGATGAAGTCTCCACCTCAGATAAATATCCATTAGGAGACTGAACACACCACGTCTTTAAACTGAACCGGGGTTTGTGAGAAACACCAGTTTCCTAGTATAAAGAATGCATTTCTATGACCTTAAGAAACTATTTATTGTAGTCTAAAAAAATAGAGATAACTGGTACTGCTGTCTGTGTGGGCCAGATGAACATAGTTAATAGTCAGAGCTACAGAGAAGGCTATTATTCTGGTTGTCATGTGACAGAAATAAAGCTAGAAGTGCAGCCTTTGGCAGGAAAGACATAGCAGTCCATCAGCTTCTGCAAACACTTGACGTGGCTTTAACCATCTGCAGAACATCTTTTAGAGTATAAATAACAATAGCAATACCCTGCCAAAGCTATGAAAGCATGTGTGTCTAAAAAATACTACGTTCTGTGAAAGCAATACTATTTGTCAACTGATGTCAAGAACAGATTGGCTTTCGGTTGCCTTAGGAGACAAGCCCTGAAAAGAAACTAGTTTATTCCTCCTACGGAAAAATCTTCATTCAACACTAACACCAACCCCGTATAAACAGAAACCTCCCCACTAAAAGGCAGATAGAATTTCAAGCAATTGTATCTGCAAGTCAAATCCATTTCTAGTATTTACTTAAGAAATGGAAAAATAATCTGTTCATTAAATGAGACAGTTTTTTCTTTGGAGATTTTAATCTGTTGATAGATACACAAGATACTTAAGTTCAAAATTAATGGGAAGATCAGTGAGGGGAAACATAGAGCCAAATTCAGCTATTAGTTTTGTTCTTGAGCAATGAAAAGACAAAACTCTGTACTATCTCAGGGATTTTTGCAAGTTGAGACATATTATGATTGCCTTGTGCTAGGCAACATACAAAGACAGGCTGGACCATTAATTTAATCCAAGGGTGATTATAACTAAAATGTAAGAATTTAGACAGAAGATGGATACCTGCAGAACGGTTGTTCTGCATGATTGGCTAATTAAAAAAAAAAAAAATACAAAAAGTGATGATACACCTCTTGTGCAGATTTTGTGTTCGTAATGCTAGAGGAAAATTGGGTTGAAGGGAGCAGTTATTGTATGGAAATAAATGATAGGACCTTATGTAAGCCTAGCAATGCCGAGCTGTGCAATGAGTTTTACACTTAGATGTCCTGGTATTTAAGTGTGTGTGCATGAGAACCTTCAAAGGAGAAGATAAATGATGACCAGAGTTTTAGCTATGACAATCCTAATGGGTAGGTGAGAGCAGGATGAGGGAGTACTTGTGAAAATAGCCTGGATCAAAGTAGAAGCTGTGTAGAGAGATGAAAAACATTTTGTCTTTGGTCTGGATGTAGATTGTATCTGAGAGACTCACTTCAAGATAACACCACTTCTTGCTGACCAAAAGAATCAGTGTTTTTTACAGTGAGAAAAAGAAGAAGCTTTCTCAAGTTAAAAATGGTGAAAGAAATATTTAAAACAATTCAAGCATAGATTAGATATGAGGTACTGGAAAGTTAAGACATGCTCTTGGTGAGGAGTCAAGTCTGGATGTAACTGACTCACAGAAAAGACTGTTGATTTTATATTTGCAGATGAGATTAGCCAGAGACACTGTAGAAGGAGGAAAACTGGACCTTGAGTGTTCCCTGTATGGCCTCTGCATGGAAAGATGCATGTATAAGTTGTCTGACTGAATTCAGGAGTCTTTATAGTTTGGAAAGGCTTTTATTTTTGGATTATGAGGAAAGGTATAGCACAATAAATTATGTGCAGCACACCAATTTTTAAACTGGAGTGGTATTCTGTGTGTAGAATATATTATAGAACTCAGCCAGGTGGAGTAAGTAAAGAATAGAATATCCATTACTATTCAGAATGATTTTTTTGAGGTTTTAAAATATATTCTAGGGCTTTCTGTGGAGTTATATTAGATAGCTGTTTGCAACCACTAAAGCCTTTGCACAGCAATACCAAGTAGGATTTGAAAATGAAGATCACCATGAAAAAGTGTAGTGACTCTTCCTTGTAAACACATTTTGCTTGACTGATGATACTTTCTGAAGAGGGTATTAATATATTCAAGAGAATGTTAAGAGTACATATTATCTAGGAGACTGAAGCTCTGCTTTCAGATAGCTCATGCTTTAGGTTGTACTATTTTTCTTATTTCTATGAGTAAAACTTTAATGTTGGGTTGAGAATTTTTCTTTCAAGTTAGGTCTGGGAATAGATCAAATAATTACCCTAAAGAGTGGAGTTTTGATTGTTGATTTTGATAGTATTTTTCTCTTTGACATTGAAAGGTTTAAAGGAAAAGAAAAAGAAGTTGAAATGGTCATGGCAGCATAAGCCATGGCAGGATAGCATACAAAGCAAAGTTTGCAAAACACAAAATCTAAATTTCATGTGGCAGAAAGAAAAGCCACTGTGAGCATCTTAAGCATGATTAGGACATTAATTATTTATGTTGGGATATTTGTTATTGAAAAACAAACTAAATGTGAGATTGTGATTAGATTTGCATACGCTGTAGCAAGAAAGAGTCAGCCAAAATCTCAGTATTTTTTCTTCTTGTGCTGGTTAATATCTGTTACCCAGAAGGATGAGGTTGTGTCCTTATGTTTCTTTTACCTTAACAAGTCCCTTAGATGAAAAAGTGTTCTGTGTATCTTATCTTTGCAACTTACCACAACACATCTTTATCCTTTTTAGTATTCATTTCATTAATGATCTTTGGCTCTAGGGAATTTTAGGCAATCTCTTAGATTTCCACAGGGTAGGATTACACTGAAGATAAAAATCAAGATAAGATTCAGTAAGGAACACATTCAGAAATCATAGGACTCTTTGCTTGTGTTTTCGATCAGGCATTGCTGGTAGCCTTGCTGTGACATCTTCTAGATGTGAAATAATAGAATCGAACATTATTTAAGGCTTAGTTCTCAATCATAGTTCTGTAGGGTATGTTATAAAAGTTTTCAATAAGGCTGTGGCTGAGGACACTTTATTGCCTGTCAAGGTGCCATGGAATTATTAGACTGTTTTAGAAATCAGTGTTTGTGGATGCTGCGATGGGAGTTGACCTTTCATAAAGAATGTATGAGAAAGGAATGTATGCCTACAGTACTTGAATGAATGTGGATACAGTCCTTCAATCTAAAGGGGTTGCTAGCTCTTCAGAATATGTTTGTCAGTGTACTCCTGTTTTGCTGGTGTTATTTGATTTAATTTTTATTTTGCTCTTCTGTGTCTATGAACTCATTATTCAATCATTGTGCAATAATGGCACATGGACAGAGGAAGCATCTCTCTCATATTGTTACTCTGTACATTGTTGGCATTTGTATTAATGTATTAATTTTTTTATCTTTCTACACCTTCATGAAAAAAGGAGACATTAAATGAGAGAGCTCTGACTCCTTAAGACGTGTACCTGCAAATACTGTACTCTTTACTCAGCAAGGACATCATCTTAAGTTAAAAGTATTTTGACATGTGACTTTGGCACATTTTTTCAAGAGAGAGCGATCATAGCAGACCCCAGGAGCAGTTGGGAGGAAATGTTATCCTGAAATACTGTTCAGGATTATATCTGCCTTGCCCACAGGAAGACACACATACAATGGAGTATCATAAAGTCTGTTTACAGCATTCTCAAGCAAATTCTACATTTAAGGCAAATCCATTCTAATCTTAGATCATTACAGTACTTCTCTGCCTTTTTAACACAAATTCCACGCTCCATGCCCCATTTGGCTTAAATGAAATCTATTATTTGTATTATCAGTATGGAAACTTTGATGTCCCATTTATAGAATTTTTCCCCATATTTGAGATCTGTCAGCATGTCCTATGTTCATTCTTTCCTCCTAAATTTTTTTCCCACTTTCTAGTCTGGAGAAGAGCAGACAAATATGATGCCCTGAATGAGCTGTTATTTTTTACTGTTCTCATCAGTGGCAAGTAATCTAGAATAACTGGGGTTTTTTTCAGCTTGCATTTGACAAATGGAGAATGGAGTTTAGCCTTTTAAAAATGTCTTTGTGTTACAGATTTCTGTGCACTATGTGGTCCATGACAATACCCAGATACTTTTCTGCAGTAGTGCTGCAGGAGTTGTTCTTGTTTTTTGTAAATTGGATTTCTCCATTTGGAGAGTACTACACTGAAAGTTTTATTGGACTTGGGGTTTGAGTTGGGGCTTTTATGGGTTGGGGTTTTTTGTTTTGTTTTCGTTTTGGTTTTGTTTGTTTTTGTGGGGTTTTTTTGTCTCTGTTCCAATCGGTCCACATAATTTTGCATTTTAAGTTTTGGGTTTTTTTTCTAAAAGAGTAAAAATAGATGGCTGCCTTATTCCTGATGACAGAAAGAGGCAGTTCGTTGGTGCAGCTTTGGAGCCTTGGGCTGGCCTAGATTCAGATTGTTCTGTGCCTAAGGTTTTGCCTTTAGTTGAGGTGGTAATTTGCCTTTACATGGCCTCTCTGCTTAGAAATGCTTAGAGCTTGCTTAGGAATGTGAGACAAGACACCAAGCAGTAATTGGCCACTGTGAATATTTTCAGTATTGCTCAGTCTATGTAAAAAAAGCAGGAAGGAAAGATCTTTCTGCTGACATAATATCCAGTATGTTCAGGCCCAATACATGTTTAGGACTCCTTCACAATACAGCAAAGGCACAGTTTGGAATCAGCAGGTTTGTGGTCATTGTTTCTTGGTAAGTGTATCTATCTACTGAACAGTCTGATCTCCATAAAGTTTTGTGATTTATTACTTTGTCTGAGTATCCTAAACATGTGGGCTTGGGAAGACACAGGTTTTGAGGTGACATCCTTCCTGATAATTTCTGTTGATTTTTGTTTCTTTATAATAGAAGTGTATTTCTGCAATGTATTATGCTGTCTCTTTCTGGCCCTGCTTAGCAAATACTCTTATGTTCTACAGGGTTACAGCCTGTTAGGAAATGAGCTTCATGTGTCACTTATGCTTCCTTGCATAGTACCTCCCAGTCTGAACTGAGACAAAATCATTAGTTTGCCTTGCTTTCCACTCTTTTTAAATGGTACTGTCTATCAGCAGTCCTGAGGTGCTTCACCCTGTGTATTGCCATTTTCCTAAAGCATGCTATCCCATATTCTGTGGAAGATTTACAGGTCGGGCAGTAAGGATATTATTGAGGTGGAACTCTTCATAACCCCAGCTCTTCAGACATCTATCAGATAATCAGAAATAAACAAAGGTTGGGTTTTTTTAACTGCAGATGAAGATTTTTTTAATTGACAACTTACTCAGAAAAATCAATAAGCATTATTATGAGCTGAGATCAATTTAAAATAAGCTATGAAGAAGTCGTCACAAGAAAATAAAATTGATGTAGAGCATTCTGCTGAGACAGAGCTGTAACATAAAGGGAAAAAGTATTAAAAAAATAACAAGTCATAACTGTCTTAAAGATATGTAGGTATAATCATGGAGTTTCAGAGGTTAAAAGTGATATGGTCTCCACACTGACTTAATGGTATTATATAGCTTGTGTACTTTGGAGAATAATTCAGCAAGTGTTAACAATGGCACTTTAAAATTCTTCCAAAAACTGATACCAGGAATTTCTGATTTGTATCATTAACAGGGCAGTGTTGCAGAAAAAATCTTTATCTTTTTAGTTCAATTTTTAGGTCATAATGTATTGTATTTCCAATTATATTACTTTGCCATTCTAACATGGGGGAAATAGTCTGCGGGGAAAATGAGGCAGTCTTAAAGTGAACAGTGAGTTGGAGGCTGGTACTCTCATCTTGCAGAGGCTGTAGATGTACCCCTGGCCCTAATTAAAGAATGTTTTCACTGAATTCAGTGCATCCACTATTACACACAGCAGACTGAATCCCTCCCAGCAGTTATTCTGGAGCAACCCCGTTGGCTTGTTCCGTCAGGATAATTTAATGGAGAATTGACCTGAAGAAATACTAAATAATTCAGTGTTACATTGGGTTAGTTTAGTTAACTAATAGAAGAGGGTTGACACTTTCAGAGTTTTGTTATCCTGTTTTTGCAATAAATAGTCTTTAATTTTCTCATCTGAATGTAGTATAAGCAGGCAGGAACACTTCATGTAAAGCAACATTAACACATTTTTCTCTCTTTTTGTTAATCTATAAGGTACATTGCCACAAAGCCACAATGTTGATTATTAACAGCCTCCTCAACACTGCAGAGTGGCTTCAGAAACTCAGCAAATTGGCTAGGTTTGAAGCTGTTAATTATGCAGTATAGTGTGTTTCATAAAGACAGAAATGAGCATGACTTGGCTCAGTTCTTGTGAGAATAAATTGTAAAAATTGGACCTCTGTTTGGTATGAATTCTGGCTTCACAGAGAACATGGACATTCCATATGACAGGCTTGGCAAGTCCAAGGCGTGTACTCCATTAAAAAATCAGAATATGTTCATAGTAAAGTCGCACACCTGGCAGAAAGCCAGGGGCTCTGCAGAGGTCCAAGGCTCTATTAACAGGGGGTGTTTTTTATCATTTTGTCAAAGAAACTGAGAAACATCTTAAATCCAAATATTGTGTAAATCATAAGGACTGGGGGCTTCTTTCTCCCCTGCATTCGCCAGCCACACTTGTATGTCTCTAGAGCTGCCTGGCGGCATTTGGAAGTTACCGTCTGCCTGCTGGAGAGGAAAAGGCACGTTCACCAACACGTACTGCTCATCTCACAGCGAGGCAAATGACAAGGGAGGGTGAGGGGACAGGCATCTTTTAGCTAGGCTCTCTGTTTAGCTTTTTATGGCAATGTAGATGTTGCATAACAAATGATGACAAGATACTTTTACCTTAGGTTTCCACCTATACATCAAGGCATTTACAGGATGCTACTGCTTCTGAAGCAAATCTGTACATATTTGCATCATTTTTCTAAAAGTGAAAGCAGATACACAAGCCATAGAAGAAGAAAAACAGCTCCATAAATTGGAATGATTTGTAAATCTTCTAGAAATATATTCAGATAAGGAGATATTATGTCAAATATATGTATGTACCTTTATAACTGTTGCAAGATTGTAGCAGTGTGACTGATACTAGTTGAAATATCCTGAAAGCAGTATTAAATGTTCAGTATGTCAGAGTGATGAAAAGTAAAATGTCATTTTTGCAGTTCTAAAAGTTTAAGTGAGCTATTTAAAAAGAACAGTACGCCTGGGATTTCAACTGGTTTTTTTTTTTTTTTAAATGACAGTGAAAGAAAATCATTATCTCAACCAGTGTCTTAATCCATAGAACAAAGAGGACTCTATAGTTTAAGCATGCTAAAATAATAAGTGTTAAATTCCTATAACTCTTTGGTGTTATTTGAGCTTTGCAGTAAATGCACAGATTTATCTGGTGGTTTTTTGTGGGTTTTTTTGACCAGTGAGAAAGGGAATACATGAGGGAAAACCTAAACTGTATGATTCAAGCTAACATGTAGCATTAGGTTTCTTATCAACAAGATGTATTAAAATGGAAAAAATGAACCAGCAAAGCCATCTTCGGAGTGGGATTATTAAATTCACAGTTTGCTGCAGATAATTTGTTAGTAGGCTTCAATTGTTTAACAAAGCTCATACAAACTCATTTTGCAAAACTGATTATTAGATGAAATGCCCTCCATCATTGCTGTGGGAGAAATAGCTCTGAGTCAGGGCTGTGTCACAAATGGAGTTAGCTGAATGATCTCAGTTCAGTGCCATTTACCTAACAGAATTATGAAGATGATGCTGATATAATGAATAGGTTCTGCTCAGACAAATGTAGTCCCTTGGAGATAATGGAAATTCAGTGAAGAGCTCTTTGTTTTCTTTGGTTTATATGAAGATCTTGGACTATAATTAAATCAATCCTCGTACTTCAATCAGAATTGTGTTAATTTATTATTTCTTATTTTGATTTGAAAAAACTTCATTTGAGGGACAGAGATGAAATTAGAGAACTTTTTAGGCTTTTTGCTTCTGGATAGCATTTTCTCTTAAATTATGCTTCTTTAGCAGGTGTATTTTATTTACTTTGATGAAATATGTCTTAATTATCCTAGCATAGTTGTTAGAGTTAATATGGAACTGAATTCTTTAATTTATTCTACAAAGATTATCATGTTCTGTAGGTAGTGTTTCATGAGCAAACTCAGGAAACAGTTATAGTCAATTCTGAAGGAACCTTCCCACCATTTTTTTCCTTCTGATTAATAATGTTGTTCATACTTGTAAGAAAAATTTCAGAACAAAAGTTTTTTCCATTTTTCAAATGCAAATAGTAAACTGTATACCAGTACAGGTCAAAGAAAAATGATAATACTGAGGACTTTGTAGATAAACACTCACTTTAAGCATATGATAACAAAACTGAATCTCAGAATGATAAAAAAAAAGTAATATTAAGATTAGGATTTTCAAAACCAAACTCTTCCCTGGTGTAAATTTCTGTTTCATGACCATGTTCTTGAAACAGAGCAAGAAACAATAATGTTCTTCCTTGGTGAGTCTTTGTGGATGTTCAATGACACTATGAATTGTACCTACCAGAGTACTAGACATTTTTCAGGGACATTCATTTGGAAAGAATATCTGTTGGAATGTAAGAAATAGTTTTGCTTGTGCATCCAGCAATGCTCATGTAGAACAGACCAGAATGGTAAAATATTTCTTCTGTTAAAAAGCATTGTGGGTTAGTATTTTTCATGAATATATATAATAAAATAAATATTAACTCTTGTAGGGTGAAAAAGGAGATAAAGGAGAACCAGGACCAGAAGGCCTTCCTGGAACAGAGGTAAATGGAACAATAATGAAACAGTGAAGTTACAAACTTCTGGGTGGATGGTTAAGAAATGTAATTCAGACTTTATTTAAGAAGAGTGGTGGATTTGGAAATTGTGTATGCCTGGATATTTAACATCCACAAGACAATAGGGGAAGGAGAGATGCATTCATGTGACAAGGAGTTCTTAGGGCTTTATGTAAGGAGGGCTGTGCATGAGGATCTGGTAAGTTCCTTGATGTTTCTGCTCATGACTCACAAGATAAACTGAAACAAGCATGGGGATCAAACATAATATACATGAGAATCATTCCTTGTTGGATAATCTGCTGGAGAAGGTATTTTTGGAGGCAGGCTAAAGCTATGGTTTGGTAGCTTTGGTTTCTGAAAGAGAAAATACACAGGCTGTTAGCCATTCCTGGGTTTGTCACTCACTGTGCCATGTGTCTCTTGTGATAGAATCAAAACTATTTTGTTTTCACTGCCAGATTTCACTGCCTATGTAGTTAATTGGACTGAACCATATTTAAGGTAGCATAAAACTGTATCTAAACATAGTGGATAATCCTGATGGTTGAGTTCACATTCAAGTTTGAACCTGAGCCTACACTATAGGCATGTCTATAAAGTAAACCATACTTTTGCCCATTTTAAATTTTTATTTGTGTATGTGAAACCAAGATGAGAGGACAAAAAAAAAAGGTTTTTTTTTAAATGGAATACTAAAATAGGCAACCAGCATGATTTCAAAAAAACAAGATTTAAAAAACCACAATAATAAATCTAGCAAGCTTTTTGCTTTATACCGTCTTTTTGTCCTTCTCCCTCTTGACCTTGATGGGGGTTTGCCTGCCTTAAGGTTTTAATGCTGGATACTCTTGGCTCTCCAGTTGCAAAGCATTGCTGTTGAAGCTAAAGAGCATCTCCCAGATGGGGAATGATTGACATTAGGACTAGAATCCAGAAACAAGACTTGGAAAAAACATTCAGCAATACTTTTTGAAGTACCTTTTCCAAAAGAATATAAGAGTCAGCATTTAACACAAAAATACTATGGCAGTCTACCTGGGGCTACTGAAAATGCAGTAACACAGGCTGCAAAATTATGACACTTTTTACATCACCTGGCTTTCTAGGCACACTGTAAACATAAAAATATTTTCTACTGTTTTAGGTAATTATAATTTAATGCTGGGTAAATCAGGCTATTTTTAAGTAATAGGGGATGTCCTTCATGGTATTTGAAGAGGTATTCTCTTGTAGCCTATCTGTCTGTAAAGGTGAACTGTATACTTCTCTCATGCATACATATATGCTGACAGCATGGAAAAAACACATCTGTGTTTCTTTCCATAGCTCTGGTGACATTTCTGTGCTGGTCTTACATGATCTTCTTTACTACATGAGATCTTGTTCCATCAACCTTTTAGGAAGAGTAAGGTATACCAAGTATCTGATTAACTCTAGGACATGTTTAACATAGTGGCTCTGTGAAAATGAAAAATACTGAACATTTATATTTTTAAGTATTTACTAAACGGTTGCAATGTGTCAGTAAATGGTAGATTATTATTATGTATTAGTATTAGTATTAGTATTAGTGTTATTAGTATTGTAGGAACTGTTATTAAAACAGACGTAAAACTGCACATGGCAGTATAACATGGTATTTTTGAACCCACATATAATTCCTTTTTAACAACACTTACATAAAATGCTTTGAACTCAGTTATCACTCTGCATGGAGATATCAGTCCTTAAATTTACAGGACTTTGTATCACTGTGTATCATTGACTTTTGGTTTCTATTGGTATCTTGCTAACTTCTGCAAGCAGAAATGTAACATCTGATATTTCTGCAATAATCAAGTTAATCTACTTACATTGGTGAATTCTGCAGTGCTGTATAAAAACAGCCTGAAAACACTTCAAGCTAGTGGCATTGCCTTCTGGCAGGTGTTGTCTCTGCCTGGGGGAGTGAGGGTTTCCATCCTCACAAGAACTTGAAGATGATGACTGAACATTTTATCTTGAACAAATGGTAGAAACATATTTGAATGTATTTTAACCAAAATCAGAAAAGTAGGTGTCACAGAAAATTTTTGCATGCTGTTGCTAACTTGTTTTTTCTTATCTGTACAGAAAGTTCTTGGTAGAAAGAAGTAGCATGACAGAGGGGAAGCCAGACCTGGTTTGGAGACTAGGCTGTAGTCGTGATATACCTAGAAAGTTTTAGTTTCCTCTTCTGTCACTTGTGCTAACTGGCTCAGTTAATCTCATTGAGAACCAGGTTTCAAGGCGGGAACTGTGAATATATCTAACTGTTCTGCACATCTCCCAGTTTATCTTTCCAGTAATCTGAGCCAAGATTACTACAATGCCGTGTCCCAGCCTGGGACATTATTCAAAATCCATCTGGCAACATGAATACTTGCTATAAATACTACTAATGTGGTTACCATTGTTTTTAGATTCTTAAGAAGTAGTTATAAATAACTTAATATATTACTAATATAGTCCTCCTGTAGTACATATCCATGTCTCTAAGCAGGTATTTGCTTTTCTAGGATGAATAGCCAGTTTGCTTGAATAGCATCTCTTTCATCCCTTGAGACTTTTTTAGCCACTTGACATTAAACTCAGGTGCCACATTGCTGCCACTAAAATTCTGTATTTTTTTAAGATGTTGTTGCCCTTCACCATTCTGTTCGACATTTTGTTTTAGAGTTGGATGTGAGACCTGTCTGCTTTTGTATCTGAGGATTCATGAATTGTCTGGTCTAGTTGACAAGGTAGTTATCAGTGAAAGGCTGGAGTCAATGATCTTGGAAGTCTTTTCCAACCTTAAAGATTCTGTGATTCTGTAATAATGCTGTCATTTGTATCACTGTAACAAATGGAGTTTCATGGACACACTGTCTGAAAAAAACTGACAAAAACACTCATAGCCTGTGTGGAATATGGACAAATTCACAATATACATATCCATGAAACTATTTGTGGAATATATTCTCTATTATATTCATATGTCTGCCTGTTGATCTGAAGCGAAAAGCAAATCTTTATCAACAAAACTTTTAGACTCTTTTTGAGTCATGTTTTCTTGATCACTGGTGCAGGTAGGAATGAATGCCATTGGATGCTGCCAATTACTATTTTCTGACATAAATTCATGACATAAAGTCAAAACAGCAAGTTTTATCATATCTCTCAGCATGTGTCATGCATAGCTGGTAGAGGAATAGTGTCTTTCTTTTAAGTGGGAAAAAAAGTAAAATAAATCTGAAATTGAAATCTAATATTTATATTAAACCAAGTGTTTAATTAGTTATTTTTATTTCTCTTGCTGGGAGAGGTAATACCATATGTGAATTTTCTAAAACTTTCCTACATAAAACTTTATTCTTTACATACCTGATGTCAAAGGATGGGCCTCTTAAATTCAGTAAGCAATAAAAGAATCCCAGATTTTCAATGGAAAGATGGAAAACATATTAAACCTTTTTATTTTGATGCTTGTGAGAAGAGGAAACCAGAAGTATGATAATTTTTAAAGGGATCCTGCATCTTGATATAATAGCAATAGTTGTTTACCTTCACACCCTCAGGGCCTGTCTAATCTTGACCTCTCTCAGTATTAGCATTGCAAGGAAATACCTGAATAGGAAGGGAATAATCCTATTGCTTGAAAAAGTGAAGTTGGTGATGATGTTTGTTTATATCTGGAGTCTGGGAATTCTGTTAGGAGCAAAAGTATTACGAGATAGTAGATTTAATTTAGGGTCCAGTAAATTTTAGTAATACCAGTTTGAAGTTTTGGAATTCCATTAATGAGAAAAGAGTAGTTATAATATTTAAAAGTATCTGAGACATAAACTGAAAAAAGTATATTGTTTGGAGCTATGAAAACACTTTGCTAAATCAAAAAGTTATCCCAGCATATCCAGGTTGGCATTGTACAGCTGACTTTGAAGTTGTTGTTAACTTTGATTTTAAGGCTGCTCTGCGAAGAAAATGTAGTACTGTTCTTAGTGGCTAGAGTATATCCAAGCTTTGTTACTCATTAGAGATAACTGATCTGATCTGTAATAACGTGGTTGCACATTGTTGGTTAGAGTGTTGGGCAGTGTCCTGTATTTCCAGTATATTAGATAAAATGTACTGCTCTAGGAGATTTCAACCTGATGTGACACTGAGCCAGGCTACTCTAATGAAGGCCATGGAATTGCAAATAACAAATTACGTTTTTCCCAAAAGGTGTCTTTTAGAGTTGAACACCTGTTCTCCTGAAAATATTATTGCAGTCTGACTGCATTTTCCATTGCCACAGGTGTGCAGCATAATTTATGCTGTACAAATAGGTGCAATTCCACTAGGCAACATTTGGCTCCTGCAAGGAGCTGCTGGAGTCATCTGGTTGGGGTCCAGCTGATCTTTGCAATTTTTCATTGAGAAGAGTACCTGGTGTTAGCTGATGGTACATTTTACCTGTTTTATCAATTTTTCATTCATTCCACCAGAAGAAATACCATTGTCATTCCCTCCAAACAAAAACACCTCCTCTAATTTGTTTTTTCCCTCATTGACTCCAATTCACTCCTTTACTGATATCTGTGATATACTTGTTCTAATAATATCTCTGTTGATTGGAAATTGTATTTCAGTTACCAGTCTTATTTTATATATGTATATAGCACATTTCTCATTTCTGCTGTTTCCAGTATTGTTATTTTGTTAGCTTTGAATTGGCCTTGTACATACCTATTCTAATGCTTACTTTACATTTTGGTTCCCATGGAGGAACCATTATGTAAGTTTATCATAACCTGTAAAAAGACCAAGCTGTAGTCCTTTTAGAGGTGAAAATGCTTCGGCTGAAGACTGTTCATGAACTCATGAATGTATGTTATTATATTGGTTCCAAAAAGCTAGAATTAGACTGGGAGAGAATTCAATACCAAATTAATTTACTCTCTGTTATAAGAGCTGCTGGAATTTTTAATCTGTTCTTGAATTTCTACCAAACCTGGTAACAGACTCCTTAAATCAATAGAAATTTGTTTGTTTTCAAAGCTGACCTTGTTCTCCTAAAACATTGCAGAAAATGAGCTTTTCTAACTTAAGACTTGGTCTAAAATAATCCAAATTATATCTGTTTAGATAACCACATTTGTTTCACTGAAGCATCCTGTTCTGGTCTCTGCCAGAGAGAGATATCCTACTGTACTGTGCTGAAAGGGGTTACAGATTTGACTTGGCACAGGAATTCTTCTTATGGCATTTCAGAGACAGTGAGCCAGCAGCTAAACCTCTCAGCAGCTTCAAAAGGTGACTGCAGGGAAGAATAGGCATGGTGCATTCCCAGATGTGTTTTTTGCAAGCATTCACTATGTCTGGAACTTTTTAAGTTTATAATATTTTTAAATGCATATATAATGTGTAGGCAAACCAGAAATGCTTCTAATGGGTCTATAACATTGGGTCCTTAAAAATCCTTCTTCAAACACTGTAAGGTTTCTTGTAAAACATGTAGTTTCCCCTTGTGCTTTTTGTTTGAGGTCAGTTGCTGTGATCATCATCTCTGCAGTAGCTGTCAGACTGCCACCTCACTGAGGTGCTCTTGCAGAAACACTAGTAAAAGCTTTAAACACAGAAATTAGGAAAAAATAAGGTTCATAATTTGAAAGTGCATGGCTCAGGCTCAGTATCTTTCATCTGCAGTTGCATTTTCTATTCAGTAGAGACAGAGATATATGTCACCATCTGTGAGTTGCAGATTTTTTTTTAGCCTTATCTTTTGTCTTCTGTAAATATACAGCCTAAGAGCTAATTCCTAAACTCATAACTTGTTCCACTACTGATTTGCTAGTATTGATTTTGAACCAAATCCATACAGTTTTCCTACCTGAAAAATCCCTAAAATGGCTTTAAGAATATGAATTTGTTGTGTTTTATGCAGTCTTTCAGAAGGAGGTTGAAAGTAAAATGTAGCAAATGGAGACAATATTAAAGCAATGTCATAAATATGCAGATTGTAAAAAGAAAGCAATTTTTTGGCTTGGTTTTTGAATCCATCTGCCTATTACATTTTTTAAGTTCAAACAGCAAAACTACTTCTGATTTAACTATTACATATTTGGCAAGCTTAATAAAGAACAAATCAAAGCTAAATCAGGGGTATTTACAACAACCACAAATTTAATCCAAAGTGGGTACTTAAATGCTCATATAGTTCTAAATGATGTTCCTTCCAGATGGTGAATTAATGTAATTTTAGCAGGAAGTGAAGTTGCACAAATACGCAGTATTTAGAACACTCACTGATTTCGTGTTTCTGTACCCACTAAGGCACAGATGTTAGTTACCATTTTTGTGCCAGTTGTATCTATCTTCCTAATAATTGCAAACTGAGGAAGAGAGTTTGCAAGGACAAAAAAAGGGAGCTGGTAAGAATTTTAGTTTGTAAACCCTAATTCAGATGCAAATTAATCTTTTCTATCCTTGACCTATTTAACCTCCAGAATAGGAAGGACCGTGGCCTACTTGTGGAGCGGCTCATTATGATGGGTCTTGTATTACCTACATTGTTGCCATTTAGTTTCTAAGTACAATCTTTGAACTTGTAGAGGTGTCTCTGACTTTAAATATACACAATCACTCATGACACTAAAGCAGTGGTCAGAGGGAAGGCACAAAACAAATCTCTCAGCTTAAATAAAAATGCATTGCTGGTAGGTTGGTCCAACATGAGAATTAAGTTCATTCACTGCTGTAGAATGGCTTGAATTTCCTGGGCATATTTTGAAACCACTCATTTTTCCATTTGTTTTGCAGCAAGGAGAAGACCACAAAGATTGTGTGCTGGGTACTAAAGATTTTTTATGGGGTTTTTTTTGGGTGCTTCTGGTGAGAACTTCTTAGTGGAAGAGTTTTATAAGAGATGTAGCAGAGAGTAGATTCAGATTAGGTGTAAGTAGGAAATACTTTACAATGAAAATGGTGAACACAGGAAAAGGTTTCTCAGAGAGGCTGTAGTTGCCCCATCCCTGGAAACATTCATGAATGGGCTGGAAAGGGCTCTGAGCAACCTGATCCAGTTGGCAATGTCCCTGTTTGCTGCAGGGGAGTTTGAACCAGACGGTCTTCAGAAGTCCCTTCCAACCTGAACCACTCTGATCCTGCAAGTGTGAAAGGGCTGTGTATGTAAGGTGTAAGGCCAGGCAGTACTACTTGCTTCTCCTGTTGGAGGCAGGATTAAGTAGGAGGTATGGAGGAATTGATTATCTCTCTAACCGCCTTTGTGAAGGCTGGTGCGAATGAGAGTGCTGGAAGATGTGCAGCAGCTCTGAACTGTACCTTCCTGGAGCTCACCAGTTCAACACTGCTACTTGAAACATAAAATCTGCAGTTCTCTGTCCACCTCTGCCTCTTTCCCAGTTTTAGCAGCATTCAAGTGAAGGTACTAGCACTCTATCTAATATTCTATTTTATCTTTGTTGGCCATGTAAGACTGCAAAGGAACTTACCACGATGGGGCACAATGAACTAGATTGGTTTAGTATGTTTAATTATGTGTTGAAGACACATGTGGCCTTTGATAGATGTTTGTCTGTTCACAAAATAATGAAAATAAACATTTTTGAGATAGTACTAATAACGTGATAGAATTTTAAGGCCTATTTGTTTAGTGTATACTAATTCAAAACACTATAGGATTCTGTCCCAGCATTTTTCACAGATGACAACAAATTTGCATTTCTCTTTTTGCTCAGGGACTAAAAGGTGACCCTGGTAGTCCTGGTGTGGCTGGTCTGAAAGGAGAAAAGGTACCTCGTAAAATCTATTAAGTTGTATGTATATGTGATTGTGCATGATGTTCTTCAGTTTTGAACATGTTGCCATAACTATGTGTGGCAAACACCCACTGGTGCCATTTGTGCAACTTAAGGGTCAAAGAATATGAGTACTAAGCTAATTGTAAATGTAAAAGACACCTACCCTTAATCACAACTAATTTTAAAAGGAGTTCTGTGCAGGAGCCTAAATTTGGTGTTCTGAATTGCTTTCTGGGTGCACTAATTTGGTCCCATGAACTAAACCTGAAGGTCTCAGATGTGGTTTGTACCTCAGTGACCTAATTCTGTGAATATTTACACAGTCAGATGTCTTTACATATGTGAGCTGTCACACTGGCTTCAGCGACCACCTTGTGCATGTAAGCTGCAGCTTGTAACTTGACATATGGAAATGTGTTTTGAAGGATTGCTTTTTTAAGGCCTGCCTTTTTTTCTTTTTTTTTTTTTTTCCCTTTAACCTGTGGGTGAACTGTGTATATCTATGCCATTACTGGAGAAGAGTATCACTTTACTCGCACATTTTCATCATCAACATGTTTGATGATTGTACTGAAATCACTTTGGCAGCACTGCATATTCTCTAAAAGGTCTAGAGGTTGAATATGTATAACTAAAGAGATTGTTGATTTACTTCCTCTCCTATTTTAACTAGGGAGATGCAGGACCTCCAGGACCAGCTGCCTTGAGTGTGAGTACATGTAAAAAAACAGCCAAAAGAAAATCCCTAAAAAATGCTGCATGTTTTTTACTTATTTGCAATGTGAATACTCTTAAATCTAAAAAAGTCCCTTTCTTCAGAGTGCCTCTGCATTTTCTGCATGACTTATGAAGGGAATTCTGTAAATATAAAAAATGAACAGGTTTAAAACATCTTGTTTCCTCCCAAATGCTAACAAGGATATTATCTTGTTTATTTCATGTATAAATAGTATATGCTTGTTCAAGTGAAAGAGTTTCTTTGTTATTTTTTAGGGAAAAGCATTTTTCAGTAAAAGATTGCAAAAATGATCAATTCTTTTAAAGTATTGTATTCTGTCTAGATGCTGCTGTGTGGATGGTGGAAAATATTCTTAATTTCTTTGCAATGATCCAGGCCCCAAGCATGCACAAAGCCTGAAGAAAAAGTGTCCCCAAAACTCTCCAGGACATACCTTGTTTTCTTCACAAGAGTAATAAATCCTGTCTGAATTCTAGTGGTTTCGCTCATGAGCTGAGATGAAAAGCCATTCCATTCACAACAGTCTATTTGGGCAAAAACTATTCAAAATGGTGCAAAAGAGTGTGGCAAAAATGAAAGAAAAAAAAAAAAAGAGAGAAAAGCTTCCTAATTCCTAGGCTGTAGTTTCACAACAGGAGTAGCTCTTCTCACAGACTCAGTGTTATGAGCCACATCTATACTACTCATATTACCCATGTAATCCTAAATAAACTTCAAAGGAACTGCCATTCACAGTGTAAATTATACTTGTCTTTTTCCTCTCCTGATTTTCAACACTGTAGCAGCAACGATTTCCATTAGATCTTACAAACATTGAAGGATATAACAGAGACTCATAAGAGAAAGATAAATTCTACCCTTAAGGTGTCAAAATTAAGTTGCCATGTTTTAAACTACTTGCTTTTTGGATTATGAATTATAATATCCTGTATCTCGATTTCCCTGGAAGAAATTAGTGTTTTGTCCCAAGATCAGTGACTCTGCTGCAGTTCATGTCCTGCCAGAGGTAAACAGGTCCATTTATGTCCTTTGGTTATTGAATATCCAAACTGTGTGTGGGAAGTGTTAATATATTATTAAAATATTGTTAGTAACCTGCAATTTTACTGTAGTTGATGCATTGGAGTATGTCTTACTTTAGATAGATTCTTACAGGCCTTGCAGGGATCACAGAAATAGGAATCAGACATATCTGAAGATAAGACAGGAAAAAACCTGAGGACATCTATTTTGTGTGTGCTCTAAGACCATAGATCACACACAGTTCTCTTTTTGAGAACATTTTATGTAAATGATTGAAAAATTAGAACATCTGTTCTGATTGGAGTACCTGGGTATGTTAAGTCTCCTTTTTTAATGTGTTCATTGTCTTAAGTTGTAGTTGTGGACACTTAGCTTTCCTGAGACTCATACTCAAAGGTCAGTAGTATTATATCAAGAATCAGAGAATATGCTGAGTTGGAAGGGACCCACAAGGATCATCAAGTCCAACTCCCTGCCCTGCACAGGACCATCCCCAAGAGTCACACCATGGGCCTGAGAGCACATTGTCCAAACACCTCTTGAGCTCTGTCAGGCTGGTGCTGTGACCACTGCCATGGGGAGCCTGCCCAGCCACCCTCTGGGAGAAGAACATTTTCCTGATACTCAAACTGAACCTCCTCTGACACAGCTTCAGGCCATTCCCTTGGGTCCTGTCACTGGTCACCACAGAGAGGAGATCAGTGCCTGCCCCTTCTCTTCCCCTCACAAGGAATTTGTAACTGCAATGAGATTTCTCCTCAGCTTCCTCCAGGCTGAACAGACCAAGTGACCTCAGCTGCTTGTCCTTGCAGGGCTCTTCTTCCTCCTTGTGGCCCTCATTTGGACACTCTCTAGAAACTTAATATCTTTCTTATATTGTGGTGCCCAAAACTGCACCCAAAATTCAAGGTGAGGCTGCCCCAGTGCAGAGCAGTGCAGGACAGTCCCCCTTCCTTGCCTGATGCCCCCCAGGAGAATTTTGTCCCTCCTGGCTGCCAGGGCACACTGCTTTCAGATTGACTGAACTTACTCCTTCTGTACCTGAAGTGATCCATTTTCATAAAATGGTTGTCAAAGGATTGCATTTCTTTGATTCCAGAATGCTGTGCAAATGTTTCAGTTCATTGATTCCAGCACCACAGGGTGTCTCTGTGTTGGTACATTTACTGATGGTCATCTTTACACTTTTTGAAAGAAAAGATTCAAATTTGAGAGAGCAGACACAGTCTTCAGAGGGATGTTAGTAACTGACGTAGACAAGAGTGAGTGTGAATGGATTTAGCAGTCTGAAGACAGATTACAGCAGAGTGGGAATATACAGCCCAGCAGGAAGGCGTTCTCTCTCTGCCACTGTAAATAGTTGTGCATTTCTCTTGGCAAGAGCTAAAAGAAGATGATTTACATGAGTGATGGTGGCTAGGGGAAAATTCAGTTTTCAAAGTGGTTTTATTTGTGTGACTTCTGTGTGGCTGTGACTCTTACAATATATAATCACAAAAGTAAGATATGCTGTGAATAAATAGTAGGTCAGATAATATCACAGTTCATGTGTCACTTAATGATAACTCACTGTGTCAGAACCATTCATGCTGTTATAGCCAAAATATGATGTAAGTGTTTCAGTTATGAATCCTGTTGAAGTTTTAAAATGTTCCATTCATTTGGGATGAAGGCATAATGTCATAAATTTATCCTCTGCTTCTAGTATTTTTTTTTCCTAATGTGAAAATGATTTTTTTTTTTAATCTAAAAGATAAATGAATTAATATGCTGGGGGGCAGGGAGAGAAGAGGGGTGAAAATGATGACACACTGTTAGAACTAAGTCCTAAGTATGACTTTTGGGCAGGGAGGAAGGGAATATTAAACAGGACCAGGTTCTGTTCAAACTGGACAACTGGGCCTGGGTCATTGACCTTCTGCCCCAGTGCAATTGCATACAGAGACAGGTGATAAATTATGGCATCATACAGAGCTCTACTGCCTTGTGCAGCTTTTCCATTCATTCCTGTGTGTTTCCATAGAAATTATACATCAGTGGAGTAAGCTGAATGAGGTCTATCATATATTCTTATTTCAGTGTAAACTAGACCATGAGTAGTGTTTTTTGCATTGGTCAGAACGTTCTCCCCATACACAGACCTGTATCATGCTTCTATCTTTGGCACAGGGAGTGTGAAGGTAGCAAAAGACTGAGGCTGCTACACTGCGGCAGCTGCTTGGTCCAGGGAGAGTTGCCTGTAGGTAATCTGCACAAGAATGTAACAGCATGCAGTAGAAATTCCTAGAGTTTGTTGTTTGTTTTTTGTTTTTTTGTTTTTTGGGGGTCTTTTTGTCTGTGCTGTTGGCACCTGCAGAAGTCTAAAAGATGTCAGTGACCCTGTGTCTAAAAAGTGTTTGTGCAACCCTGATGAGTAGGAAATCCCACACGGCTCAGAACCATGAGAAACGTGGAAACATGAGAAAATACAGAAGAGAATGAAGGGATTGGTACTTGGCGGGAAAAATGCATTTTTAAGTGTTCAACTGACAGATATAGCCATTATAGTATGGAATGAGAGAAACTTCAAGGCAGTATGTATGGCAGAATTCATAAATACCTAATAGCTGTAACAATCTATTGGGTAGATGAGCATATGCCAAACTGCTAAACAGGCAAAACAATAGCACTGCTTTTTAACATGCAAAAATTATTTTATGAGTTTGAAATCGAAATTTCATAGCTCAGAAAGTGCATCTGAAAAATAAAGTAGAGCTCTGGATCTTCTTGTTTCATGTGAGTTAACAGAAAATTTCACACTAACAACATGAACATTTAATGAAACTTCTCACTTGTAGCAATAGCAGAGAATTCAGAAAGAGATGGGATTAGAATTCCATGTATGTCTGTGCATTTATTTAAGGCACATATGTAAGTCTTGTTAATACAATTTAATCAATTGTAGATGTGGAATTAGAGAAAAGAAACAGCATTGTAATGCAAAAGATGCTAAGCTGTAAGAAGAAATATGTGATAAATTTTATAGGGTTTACATAGAACCCTAATGAAATTAGCAAGTTCAGTAGTTCTAAGTATATTCTAAGTTCTAAGTTTTACTCAGGCATCATTCATGCAAATACATTTTATTGGGTATATTTGAGCCCTTTTATTAAGGACATAGAGTTTTCCTGTGTTTCTGTGAGTCAGTTAATACTCCCCAAGTTCAGATATATGTATTTATTTTTTCTTCTCAGCTATGGAGGTAGTTTTATGGGAGTAGTCTAAAATCATGGTTGATTCTTGGCCTTTCTTTATGCTGCCTCTAATTTCTCTGCTATGTTCTGCATTGCTCTGTAAGTAGTAGATGTCTCTTTTCTTTAGTACTTTTCAGGTGTCCTATGAATAAATGCTGAGTATATTTTGAAATTTTCTCCTTTATTATGCCCACTTTATCCAGCAAAGCCTAAGTTCCCTGATAAATTGTACTGTAGCTGATGAACCTTCAGAGAGTAAAAAGAATGAATTGTTACTACTGCTCTGTAGCGTGGTTTTGTTGAGATGTGGGATTTAGTGGCAGAAGCTGGGGGACTGTGTTCTGCAGGGTCACAGCTGGCTCTGCAGCTTGCCCCCTCTGGTATCCCCAGCTTAAGCCTGTGCGTGCCGTGTCAGAGGAGTGACAGGTGAGGGAAGGTAGCACAGCCATCTCTTGTAAAATATATGATAACTATTCCTCTCGACACTCGATATGCTGCCTTTAGTTCCTGAGGAAAATGAGCGTCCATCCGTACGTTCCTGCGAACCTATCCCTTTCAGGAGTTATAAAATAGTCATCCAGATGGCACCAAGTGTTTACTCAGAAGCCAAGGCTTAAGTCGGTCACAGACAGAAGTCCCCAGGACTTGCTTACTAAACAGATATTTGGAATGTTGGCTCCTAGGTCTGGTTAAATCGATCCGAAGGAAGCTGGTGCACAAGTGCCGTGTGGAGGCGGCTGTGGGAGGAAGTTGCAGATTCAGGTCTGGGCAAGCTCCACTGTAACTTTTGGCTCTCCCCTTTATAAACAAACAGCAGCTACAGATTGCACAGCTTTCTCCTCAGTTATTCATGTGTAGCTAAAAAATGGACACACACTGTCCAGTAGTAAGCAACTCAAATAATATTCCCTCGCTTTCTTTCAATGTAATGATATCTAGTAATCCTATTTAACTGAAGAAAGTATAGACTGCAAATTACAATTTCATTCTAAATCACTTCTTTTCATACATATACTTTCAGAAAAATCTGAATTTTATCCATCTGAACTTTTTTAATGGAGGTGTAATAATTTCCTGAAAATAATAAGCTGTTCAGTTGTTTTCCATCAAATATAGTGGTCGCTTAACTTCCACAGTGTAACTTACTTAATTCTCTTCTTCAAAAAGCACTTTTTAATTATGAGAGCAGGTGCTATTAAGATTATCCCTTTGTTGAAATAGGAGATGATTTAGCAGTTACAATGTTTTTATCTTCTAGATAAAAGTTTTTTATCTTCTTTATGCAGTAATACTGATACTGAAGGGACAAGTGAAAATTGAAGACTTAACCTTACAGTAAATTTGTTTTTCAAAAAATTTTACTCTGATAAATTGGCATAAATGTGATTTGTATGTCCTTTGTTAGAATAATGATTTGAAAATTGTCCCATATGTAGTAGACATCAATGTAATGAACAATTTTGATTTTTTCCTCAGGATTTTAATTATACTTTTTTTGCTTAGCAAATAAACATATATTTATTAAAAGTACTAGGTTCATGAATGTAAGCTTCTGTGAAATTATCCTTCCAATTTTCCTTTCAAATTATTGTCTCCGAAGGAAAGTACATTTTGAGTTAACAGAGAGAGCTAAAGAAATGGCCAAACCAAAAGAATAATGATGTCAGTGAGGAACATATTTCCTGTTTGCTCCAATAATAAATTATCAAGAAAATGTAGCTTATCATGTTTTCTGGCAGACTGAAATAGTTCTGCTAAATGCTGTCTCCTTTTCTGTAGAAGTAAATGGATTGAAAGCAGTTTAGAAAGAAAAGTGGTGTAAGCAAAACAGTATGGTCACTGCAGTAACTTTAAGGGGCTAAACAGGTGTACAAATCTTTCCACTTGGTGTCTCATGGTACTTCAGTAAGGATGTGACTGAGATCAGAACATATTTGGAAATTCTTAAGACAGAGGTAGTCTAATTTCCCTCATAAATGGTAATACAACAGGAAATTAGTCATCCTTCTGTGATTTTCCTGTGCCATTTTTCCCATTGTAACATATTTGTAACAGTGAGGCGTGTATGCAAGTTCTGTGGGCTTCTATGTGGGTGGTGATGGACAATGTTTTGGACAAGAAGAGAAAAAAGGAACTATGGTAATTTTATTTTAAGGTCTCCCCCTTCCTCATCCTCCTGTTTGGGGTTCAAGGTAGGACAGCATCACAGTTGCAGCAAGTAAACTGCCTTGAAGATAACTTGAGAAACCAACACTTTGACCATCTTGACAGGAGGGAAGTTACCCATATTTCAGTTTCTTTGCTTGCTGCATGGGATAGTCTGTTTTTACCTGAAAGAAAACCATTCATTTACTCTCAGTATGGTACAAACAGGCCAAAGAGGAAAATATTCTCAAAATAGGGTAGAAGGATCACAATGATCTGCACAGTAGAACTTGTTCTCTACAAACACCTACAGATGAAGTGGATGCCTTTAAGACCTATTGAACTGCATCTTTTTGCATCCTGTCTGGCGTGCTGTGCCATTCTTACATCAGTGCAGCCACAGCAGTACCATCCATCCCACAAGGAGTGCTTGGGTGGCTGGTGAGCGCTCCTCAAGTCAGTCAGGCTTCGTTTCCTCACTGTGGCCACCAATTGTGTTATGTCTGGGATTTGGAAATCTGTGGTCACTTTTTTACCTGACTCCTAATTACCATGATTCTGTGCTGTTCTACTTGTGGAGTTTACAGAGGGATCATTGAAAATGTAGTTCATCAATGTGGTGGCTTTTCTTTATCCTGGCAAGAACTGTGCTTTAAAAAGCTACATCAATTGTTTGCAATGGGAACTGCCCACCAGTTTGCTTTAAAAATGTTTCAGCAGTGATGTTGTATCAGTGGAACTATACCTTTCTGTCTATCAACTAATGCTTTGAAATTGCTTGGCAAAATCATATCTGTTATAGCTGGGGTTTTTTTGATGTTGCAAGTTTTATCCTTATAAAAGCTTGCATATTCAAATGATTTAAAAATTACTTTTTCTTACATTATCACAAGGTATTTCTGCATACCTAATTTAGACTTTGTCTCTGCCTTTGTTTAACTCATCTCACTAAATTACATACATTTTCTCCCTGTCTAGTAGCATTTATTCTGTAGGAATTGTTCACTGGAATTCAGAGGGAGTAAAAACTGGATGAAAGTAGCTTGTGTATAGAACACACAAACCAGTCTATAAATTAAATCATTTTTGTGCCTTAATTAGGCCTGCATTAATATTGATCACATTTGCATTGTATTTAATTTGTGTTGAGAAGGAAACGTATTCCAGCTCAGAATGTATTCCAGCAGCACTACCTACAAGTACATAAGGCAGCTGTCTACCCTTCTGCTTCAAAAACTATCAGCTATGGTTTGAAGCAACTTTCAGAATCCCAAAAATATGTGTATTTATCTAATATTTTACTCTCTTGGCATCAACTATAATCTTTTGTGAGAAGTAACATGAATAACAGCTTTAAGTAACCTCACTATTCCACTTCAGCTGGGGTTTTTTTGGGTTTTTCTTTAGTATTCTTTGTTTTAGCATGGGATCATGATAAAAACTTCACTCTTTGACAGTATGTTCTTAGGCACTTTCTCTGAGTTCATAAATTTATGAACAATGCCCCCACCATGTCTCTGCAGATGCTTGTTGTGGTTTATCAGGTATTTAAACATGCTTCTGTACCTGCAGAGTCATATGACAGAATTTTAGCCCTTCTACAGTAAGTGGCTTCTGATAGCTCCACACTCATACACTTAAAATTAACAGCTTTTGAAACTTAAAAGAGCTTAACTGGCTGTAGTGGCTGTTCACTGATTTTTCTGTAACTTTCTAACTTATTTTTCATCTACTGTCTCAAGTTAAATAATTCTTATTTGTTTTCGTCTCCTGATACTTGCAAAAAATGTTAGGTGTTTAAATACTAAAACATTAATTCCTACGGATATTTTCAATACTAATTCTTTTAAAAAATCACTTTTTCTACTGCAGCATTTTTAAACCTGTTGTTTTTTCCTAGTTACCCTCAACTAAGGCTTAGAAAAAGTTTTGATGACGTTTCATTTAAATACCTGTCTGCATGTTCTTCACAGTGTGGTTGCTTTTTCTATCCTATATTCGAACCAGCATATTTTCCCTTGTCAACACTTCCTTTTATGGTTTACCTCCTATAAAGAACTCACAAGTTTCTGTTCTTTATTTTCAAGATTTTGTACAACCCTCTTGTGCCTACCAGTCCATCATGTATCATCTCTCTTCATAGCCACCCTCACTCATTTTGGTAGATTTTCTAAGTTTCAGTTGCACTTCAGAACGTCTCCATTTTACTGGCTTTTATTTTCCCAGACTACATGGTAATGTTTGGGACATTTACACTTCATGTTCCTCAAGCTCCTTCAGGTATGTTACTCCAAGGGCTTGCTTGGTCCATGACAGGAACCGGCTTTATAGACTGTATATGTTATTTTAATTCATTGCTCCACAAAGTAGGTAGAAGGCTACCACCACCTTTCAGCCTCAAAGATGGCCTGTCAGAGTCAGGAAAATCCCGTGTGTGTTAGGTCACCTCAAAGGATGCATCATATTTTCCTGCCAGCCTGATGTCACAAAAATAGGCCGGTTTTATACCTCACAGTGTGTGTTCCTCACTTGTGCTGTTCCTAAACATTGTTCTGCTCATCACCATAGCCATGCTCTTGCCAGTTCAAAAGTATCAGTGACAGTGACACACAGCAAATTATTTCAATTCCCTTGCCTATACCTGAAGGGCACCCATAAGAAGGGTGGAGACAGACTTTAGCTGAGCCTGTTGAGATAGGACAAGGGATAAAATTGAAGAGGTATTAAACTGAAGGAGAGCCAATTTAGATGAGATAAAATAACGAGGTTTTTTACAAGGAGGGTGATGAAACAGTGGAATATATTGCCCACAGAGTTGGTGGGTGCTCCATCCCTGGAAACATTCAAGTCCAGGTTGGTTGGGACTCTGAGAAAGCTAGTCTAGATGTCCCTGCTCATTGCAGGAGGATTGGACTAGATGACCTTTAAAGGTCCCCTCCAACCCAAACCATTGTATGGTTCTATGACCTTAATTGCTTTGGCTGTAATTTGTCTGGGGAGTTTGTTCTAGTTGATTAGATTGCCTCCTGACGTAAATGTTTTGAACACTATCCACAGTATATCCCATATACCATAGATAGATAGATAGATAGATAGATAGATAGATAGATAGATAGATAGATAGATAGATAGATAGATAGATAGATGTTTATTCAGTCTATATTCTATCCCTTTATCTCTGGTGGTAGGCTTTTCTGACCAACCGTGCTATCCATGGCTGGGGGGAGTCGAATCTGATCTTTGACCTCCAAAGGAAGATTAAATAGAAATTAAATAGGAATGCTACCTAAGTAGATACTTTCATCTGCCTCCCTATAAATATGTATTTCTATTCATTGCCAAGTTCTATAGGAGTTCAATGGTAGATGCTTTGTTTGTCTGTTTAGACAGAATTCACTGTAGAAGGTTTGTTTTTCATTTCTCCTTCAGGTTTCTCCTGCAGTTATTTTTCCATGATCTCTTTGAGTGAATGTTGAGCTGAGATAGCATTGCTAAAGTCATTACTTTGGTTTCCTCCCAAATTTGCCCTAAACCAAGACACCAAGTTACTGCAGTTTTAGTGCTGTGTTAGTTAACATGGCCCATGTTGTCCTATCACTTTTTAAGCGGAAGATCCCACTGAATTTGGTGTGAACTTTTACCTCAGTTTCAATATCAGGATGTGGCTCCTCATACAGGGGAGTCCTCCCTGCCTAGTTACCAATTGTACAGAGCTCTCCTCCCTTTCCTTGAAGATAAATCTCCTTATCTGGTTCCTTTTTCTTGACAATAATATTGTAGAGAGAAGAAAAAGAATAAAAGTGGATAAAAATGTTGGCTATTAATTATCACTATTGTGCAGTTACATTCTTGTGTAATTCTTGTCCCCTTGGAGCTTTATTGTACAACTATGTGAGACTGAATGTTTCCTCCCCCATAAAACGGACATTACAGGTTTTCATCTCATTCCCCTGCATAAACTTGTCATTAAAATGAAAAATTAACAAAACAAAATTCCACCTCTTCCTGAATTCCCAGAATTTCTTTACAGAATTAGAATATTGCTAACAGTTAGACAGAACACTGCAAGTTTCACATTACCTGGATAAGAAAGTAAAGAAGCTTTGCAGAGGTCACATTGACGTGCTGCTTTATGGGTTTGTGTGTATATAAGCTACATAACTTGCACTGTAATTAGCTTACTGTGATATTATTTGTTGGACAAAACATTCTCACACATATTTTAGCTCCATAAACTTATAGTGAAAGATGGAAATGGTGTGCATCAGCTTTGTAAAAGATCCTACACCTCAACCTGTTTATTTTATAAACTCAAATGATAGGAGAAATATCCTACACTGAAATACTTTCTGAGATATATTTTTAGCTTCACTGTTGGAAAGTGGAAAAGCTCTTGAAGTGACCTTTTCTTTTTAAAATTAAAGTCAAACTACATTCTAATCAACCAAAAACATTACTTGAAAATGTATGAGCTAGTAGTTTTGGTATGCCTACTTACTTTCTCAAGTTTAAATTGGGAATTAGAGATCATAAAAAAAATTCTTAAAATAATTTCTAGAAATCTGGGTACTTTTAAAAATCATGATTTTTAGGGTGTATCAGTTCACCCTTATTGGATCAACAAATATGTGTAATTGATTCTAAGTAAGGCATTTGAATTTCACCAAAGATATAACTCATGCTGAAGCAATATACAAGCTTGAGTAATTTTAAAGATTTTAAAATTTTAGTGTTTCAAATTCTTAAATAAACAAAATGTAAGTTCTTTAATTTTGACATCCTGTAAGAACATACAATATAACATGCAAGGCTTTTGTTTTTTTTAATTATACAATGCAGAACTGTTACATATTCTTTGCTGATTACATTGAAAATGATTTCACATTTCTTGTTGCTATAATGGAAATTGGATTGCTTCCTCAAAGTAATTTTTTAAATTATGTTCCAAGGTGACTCATGATGTAAAGGGGGAGCAGGGGGAATGACTTTTCTAAGTTGCTCTGAGATGTTATTTGAAGGATTTATGATTATATTGTACATTAATTAGATATAAAATTAAAGCATCAGAACTGGTCTGTGATTTGATCTGTGACTGAAAAAGGCAGATCCTCACAGTGAGTTCAGAAGGAAAGTTCACAATTCAAGGACATATTCAAAATACTCAAAGCTCCAGTGCCTGTTCAGGAGAGAGAGAGAGAAAAGAGGCACTAAAGTGTTTTGAAAAGCCAAGCCAGATATGCAGAGGAAGCAGCGCAGCGCTGGTTCTTAGGATCCAGCGAGCATAAGGCCTTCTGCTATATTTAGTTCCCTCTCCCTGCCTTTCCCTCCCCCCTCAGTGCCTATATTTGAATTTGAGTTGTAGAGTAAGTTGTCTTTCATTTAAAAAAAAATTTTTTGTCATTTTTTGTGGCATTCCAACTTAACAAGATAAATCTCTTTTCAATTAATATTGTAGTTAAATATAACTATGATTAATTAGTGCTGACTTACCTCTTCTTTTCCAAAGGATACAGTCCTTTTATGATGGAATATGATTAATAATTGTTGTTTATTCTTTTTCTTGCACCTTAATATAACATTGAAGGAATAGTTAGAAATAGCCAATTCTTATTATTAGAAATAAATGCCTAGTCTTGCCATCTGGATCTTTGGTCTAGTGTTACTTCTATAGAAAAATAGAGGATGAAAATAGCTCCAAATGTTATAATTGTTTAATGTTTGTATTTTCAGGGTTTGCTGGAGGGTCCCCAAGGTCCACCTGGCAAAGAAGGTCAAAGGGTGAGTAAACTTGGTGAACAGCTGGTGGGTGTGCTAACAGCTTGATGTGCGACTTCTGCCTAAGCACTAATAAAAAATGGTAAGGTAGCAGCTGAGTATGAGGCATGCTGACAACAAACAGCCTTGACACTTGAGGTTTCTCTTCAGTTGAAGGAGATTTAACAATTTCAACCATCTAAAGTGTTTTAATGACTGGCAGCACAGATGTATTGTATTGTGTTTTGTTCAGTGTTTTTCTGTTGTAATTTTAACTGAAATAATATTAAAACTTTTCAGTTTTCCTTTTTTAGCAGAGGTGAACTATACCTTACAACATCTAAGATATGTAAAGATATGAATTTAGGGTCATTATCTAAAATATTAACAGAAACCAGTAGTACTGACCCAGGTCTTTTATTGCCATTTTGCAAGTGTCAGGGCCTAACATATGTGTACAATGGATATGATACAGTAAAGGGGGCTGGGGGGTAGAGTATGCCAAATACAGTAAATAAGCCTTTGATTATTTAGAATTTTAATATAATTGAGTAACTGACTGACTGGTTTCTCCGTGTTCTGAGTTTATTTTTCTTGACTTATTGAATTTGATAATTCATTAGAACTGATAACAAGTATTTATGGTATCACAATAATTAATTCAATGTTGTAAATTTATAATCAAATATGTTCCTAAAAGTTCAGGAAGATATTAAGGCTCAAGCATTTCAGTATTTTTAAAAATTAAGTGTGTGTCCAGTTTGCAGTTTTAAAGCTGGGTCTCAATAATTCTTGGTTTATTTAGGCATGTTGATATTCAGTATCTCAGTTAAAATATGTGAAGTAAAGCGATTCAGTATTTCTCATCATTGATCTTAGTAAACTACAGTGAATTTTTAAAGGCTAATTTAATGATTACAATAATAGTAATAAAACTAACAAAGGACCAGCCCTTGAACAAAATTAGTAATGATGTGTAGGCCCCAAAGCTCTGTTTTATGTTGGTTTTTAAGTTTTAAAAATAGTACTAAATTCCATTTAAGTTGAACACGCAGATATGAAAGCTGAGTTTATTTATGTTTCTCACTAAGGACTGAGAACTTGTTCAGAAAAATATCAGTATAGTCATGGAGAAATCAAAGCTATGTAATTAATATGTTATTAAAACACATTTACTATTAATGTCCTTATTAAAGATTTTATAATTACCATGACTATTATGGTTAGGCAATTAAATATATAGGATACTGCAAAAAAATATTTGTATCCCCTTCTAGCATAATTTAGAGTTCTTCTGTGGAGTATTCAATCTGCAAAAAGATTCTCCTTTAGGAACAGTTATAAACATTCTTGTGTTTTCGAAACTTCACTCTTGGAACATCTTCAGTTTTTATGCAAAAAAACCCAGGGTTAACACACTGTATTATATTTAATGGTGGATAAATGGGCTGGGAAATACATTTTAATTTTTTTTTTTCCATTTTACAGTAGGAATTAATGGGTTGATACTTTCATCATGGACATTTTCCTGCTCACACATAAAACTGAGCTGCTGTCACACTCCAGCCTCTATAAAAATGGGAGCTCTGATGGTTTTGTAATCTCACCATGCACACAGCTGCCTTGAGCCAAACAATGGGAACAGCAGACTGTGGAGCCTCAGCATCTGTCTTTATCTTTCTACCAGTGAAATGCTCACAACAATACTCCGGCTGGCCACTCCCACCCAAGCATTAACAACATTGTTGGCAGTCTTAATTCAACTCCCATGGGCTTTTTACATTTCCAATACATTTAATTACACAATAACATACCATTTGTAACAAGATCTCTGCTCTGTTTAATGACAAACAGGACAGTGCACATCTAATGGCTATTAAATGCTCCTTTTTATTCAATTATAGATGACATGTTCCTCTGTTCTACTTTCAGCAGATTCTCCAAATCTTTCACGTTATATGAAGTAATTGCTTTTCTCATGGGCTGTCTTTTGAAGATTGAAATATATTATTGAAAGTGTAACTAGCTAATACATTTTTTCCAACATATTATTCAGACTTAAAAGCAATATTGTGTCCATTCTGAAGACTGGAACTGTAACATATTAGGGGAAAAAAAACCTCTCCAGAAACACCTGAAAGTATCTGTTCTGTTTGGATGCCACACTTTGAGAACATGAACTTTTATTTTCAATTGCCATTTGTACAGTACTTGCTATATTCAAAATTTAAATTCACACATCTGGAGCGTTTTTAAGTGTTCAATTCCTTTGAAAACTGGTCTCAGATTAATAAGGAGTTGAGAGGACAGTCATATAGTGTGTAACTTATGGGACCTTGGAATACACATTGAAGCAAGGAACTGAGGTGAATTAACAGTGTTAATGGTGATATTGAAGAAACATATAGAAAGCTCAGGTTAGAGCTAATGACAGGTAAATGGCAATAAAAAATGAGTAGAAAAGCAAGGGAAACAGCATGCATTTTCATTTTCATTTAAGTGAGGTTTTGTTGTATCAACCCAGTGCCCTGTTCCAGAGTGGGCACCCATCTCCCTGCAATCATTAAAAGCAAACTAGGAAAATTGTATTCCTACTGAGAGGAATAAGTCTGAGTAGTAGTATTCCTTTCACCTCACAGGAATAATCTGCACAAAAAAATTACATCATTAAAAAAATACATACTACTAATTATAGAAATAGAATAAGTGCTGTTATTATTATAATAAACATAAAGATAACTGTTACATAGTTTTTGAGTTCAAAGTTATGTCAGCCTTAAAAAATGCTTATTGATATATACATCAAATTGTCTAATAAATTCAAAATTACATCATTACTTAATTAGATTATGTCAGTGGTTTATTTATCCCAAGTGTAAAGGGGGGGTCAAAACATTTTTTCAAATAAGGTGGTACAGATGCACTGTAGACAGAGTTAGTGGTGTCATTTTAGCCCATGCATAATTATTATAATACTGAATATGTCACTTTATATGTCTTTGATATATTATACTATATATATAATATAGTAATATAGTAATATATTACTACTGTATGGTCATACTGGGTCATCATCTTACTCCCACATCAAAGAGCCATTTAGGTTCTTGTTTAAATGTTGGTCAGCAATGGAAATTGTTGACAGAAGTGTGTGAAATATCTTCTATCTTAGTTGATATCCCTGGATGCTTTCCAGATATCCTAAAGAATAAAAACGTTTTCAGAAAGCAGTAGTGTGGGGAGATCATTCAGAAGGAGAGAGATGAAGTCCGAAAATTCTTTGACTAGTTTTGTGCGGCATTAAAGGACCCTGTATCAGGATGCCCAGGTTCTATTTTTTTGGCTTTATTTAACAGAAAATTGCAAATTTTCTAAAAATTTCAAGTAATGAAGTCATGGAGAACAATTAATGTGATGATAAATAAAAATTAGATTCATGATCATTTTACTTCTCTCATACTACTCTGGTAGCAAAAGGTGTAAATATTTATTTTCTCAATAAACAAATGGATTAACAGTCTAGCATTTATCAAGAAAATTGGTTGTGTCTCTAAGAGTAGACTCACAAGTTTCCATTCTTCCCTTACTTATTGTGACACCTTTCCCTCTGTCTCCTTCCTTGTCTCTTCTCATTGTGCATGTGCCTGACTTATGCAGGAGAGCAACCTTCGTGAGCAACGGGTTCAAATAATCATCTTCAGATTTACATATCTTGTTTCCTTTGCACAGCACTAAAATGGAGGAACAGAGTTTTGAGATCAAGTTTCAGTTTTGCGTGGTTTGCTACCATGCTTCATCTACACAAAAGAAGCTTCCGAGAATTTTCAGTAGCTCTACAGAAAAATCTTTAAAGATATTCAATGATTCATCATATATTTTCCACCCTTAATTAAACTGTTAATCTGAAGGCAAAAGTAATTGTCATGGGAGAAGACATCATAACCTGGTTACATCACAACCTGGCCATATTAAAAGAGCACACAGTGAACTTATTTCTGATTCTTCTATCAACTTGAGACTTATACTCATTTAAAGGGTTGTAATAATGTCATCAGTGAGTGTAGTTTAATTTTGTGTGAGCATGTAGTGCCCTTGTGTTTCTTCTTTTGCCAAAGTACCCACTCCCACTCACCACTCACTTTTGTTAGTCAATGTTGTGTTTCCTGTGAGCTCAAAGAGTCCTCAAACTTTTGCTCTCAAAAATGTCTAGTGGTTCCTCTTGCTCTACAAGTAGTGATTTTGTATAACGTTTTTTGAGGTTTTTGATCCTTAATGAAGTGGTTTGTGTTGAACATGAGACCTTACTCAGCAGGGGCATTGCATTTTAGCTCTGGTAACAGAAAGAAATGGGCTAGTAGCAGCAGCTACTCATTCCTTTTCCCTCATTCCTGGATGTGAAATACTAGACTACTCTGTGGGCAGGCACTACGTTCATACATAATTTTTCAGGGTCCATCATGTTGGCTTCAGGCATGTTACTGCTGCAGCAACTTGATACTATTACACAACTGCTCAGAATGACATCAGGAGCTTCAGAAGGTAATTAATTACACATTACTCAGTAAAGTCCCTGGTACAATATTACCAACCCACAAACAATAGTGAGATTGGGTACTAACCTAGCATTGCATGGAATTTAAACCACAGTGGACTATTATGCCATCTTCCTGGATTCCTGTTATGCAGAACTATTATTTTTCTCAGTAATCCTGCACTTTCTAGGTAAGCTCATCTTTTGCAGAAGTCCAGTTTCCACTTCAAAGAACATCAACAAGAGACTCTTTGCAAGTCTCCTTGAATTCTTTCTTCCAGTGTTTCTTGTCAATCTTGTCTATCACACATTTCAAAATATGGATTTTATTTTACACTGGGCATGTAGCTAATCCTCCATTAGCCTCCAGCAATTGGGTTTTTTAATGTCTTCTTTATACTGAAGAGGTATTTAGAGTTTTTTCTCTATAATCAAATCACCATTCCATTGATTTTTGAAAAAATTTGATGGGGCCTTCAGCTCCCATGCAAAGAATTTTCTGAAGTCTTCAAATAATTTTGCCATGTTGCTGTGTATTCTTAAAAATTTCTACTACAGGCTTCATGGAGCTTTCCAGACTCTGCCTTTACTATGTTCAATGTAATGAAGTTTATATTTCCAAAATACTATTCCAAACATTTTGAAAAGTCATGCTTCATTTCAGCTAGGTATCTTTGTAGCAGACATTTTCCCTAAACCTGGTGCAATTTTTATAAGTACTATTTTTTTCTGAAATTTAATCCATTTTTAAAATACAATATGTCAGTGAATTCCAAAATTTTTCTTAATGGGAAGAATCAAGGCAATTCTATTAGACAGCTATACTGTGAAATCTAGACAGGGTGATTTTGCATTCTCAGCTGGCCTCTAGAAGAGCCAGGCCCAGCATGCAGCTGAAATACACAGCAGTTTGTGCAGCAGCTTCTGCTTCCTTACAATCCTCTTGATGACTTCTTGAGCTCCTAGGCACATTTTTTTTTGGATTTGGGCACTTTTGGGAAGCCTCTGGGGACACTGAGGATGCCTGTTGCTTCCAGGTGAGGCTAAGGCAAGGGTAGCTCTGGCAGCTTCTGATGAACTCTGCCAGCTGTCCCTGAGCAGTGAGGTCAGGCCCCTTCTGCCTGTGCCAGGATGAGGACTCTGTAGCAGCAGTTTGTGCAGCCAAGACAGAAGCAGCCAGTAGATGCAGCAGGTGGCACAGCAGTTCATGCAGGAGGGCACAGGGGCCAGCAAACCTTCTCTGTCCTGCATGCACATACTTAGAGATGGTGGTCACAAGGCACAGGACTCAAGCGCTGCTGAAGGAGCACTGACAGCTGTTTTCTGTCAGACTCTTGTACCCAGATGGAGAACACAGCTGTCTAAGTCCATTGGGCCTCACACATTACAATCCTCTCTTGATTATTTTGAATGGTCATGGTGACTGGGAGAGGCTCCTGAAGACTGGAAAAGAGCAAATATCACTTCTGCCTTCACAAAGAATGGTGCAGGGAATTACAGGCCAATAGGCTCCAAGTCAATCCCTGGCAATGTGAAAGAGGAAAGCTTCCTGGAAACCATTTCTAAACACACGGACAAGAAGGTGATTGGGATAGTCTGCGTGCATTTATGAAAGAAAAGTTTTGCTTGACCAAATACATTGCTTTCTACTGTGATGTGACTTGCTAGGTGGATGAGAGGTGAGCAGTGGATGGCAGTCTCAGCTTCAGCAAAGCCTTTGACATGATCTCCCATTGTCTTTGTAGACAAGCTGACAAAGTACGGGTTAGATGGGTGGATGGTGAGGTAGATTGAAAACCATCTGAAAAACAATGTCCAGAAATTTTTCATTAGTGGCACAATGTCTACTCGGAGATGAGTCATTAGTGGTGTGTCCCAGGGTTGCTACTAGAGCCGGTACAGTCCAGTGTCCTCATTAACAGCCTGGAGAAGGGGGCAGAAGAAGTCACATGAAGTTCAATAAGAGCAAATGAAAAATTCAACATCTAGGAAGGAAGAACCCCAGATACGAGCATACACTGGAAACAAACTCTCTGGAAGAAAGCTTTGTGTAGAAGAGCTGTTTGGACAATAATCAGACCATGTACCAGCAGCCCATCCTTGCGGCATAAAACAGGCCAACAATACCCTGGCCTGCATTTGAAAGAGCACTGCCAGCAGGTCAAAGGAGATACCCTTCCCCTTTGCTCAGTGCTGGTGAGACCACCTCCAGAAAGATACAGACTTCCTCAGAGGCATCAAAGTGCAGCTGGAGAAACTTCCATGAAAGGAGAGACTGAGAGCTGGGACTCTTGAGCCTGGAGAAGGCTCAGTGGGAATCTAATCAGTGTGTAAATACCTGATGTGAGGGAATAAAGAAGAGGAAGACACATTCTCAATAGTAGCTGGTGACAGGACAAGAGGCAATGGGTAAGAAAATAAAATTAAAAAAAAAAAAAAAAAAAAAAAAGAAAAAAAAAAAGAAAATTCTATCTGAATACAAAAAAGTGCTTTCTTATTGTGAAGTTCATCACATACTGATGCAGGTTGACCAGAGAGATTGTGTAGTCTCCATCTGTGGAGATATTCAAAAACTGAGTCGACACAGTTCTGGACAATTGATCCTGCTTGAGTACAGGGATTATACTAAGTGATCTCAAGAGTTTCCTCCAACCCAGACAACTCTGTGGTTTTTATTTTACTAGCTCTAGCTTACCCTCAACATAGCTGCCAACAACTTCCTTCTTATGGATTAATAAAAAAGCGTAAGTCTTTTCTATGTATTTAAACAGATTATTTCTCCATCATAGTGGTTTCCCTTATTCCAGTGGTGTATTGGGTTCAAGCATTTAAAACCTTTCTACAATATCACAGCCATATCCTTGATTCTATATTCCTTGGGAGGTTGCAGGTGTCCTAAAGTAAATATTTTTTAAAGAACTTCCTTATTTCCAATAGTTGTGTTTATAATACCAAATACTTCACTTAAGGGGAAGTTATTTTAGCATTATCTTAGTAATAAATTAAACACTACATAAAACTGAGAATCTGTTGTCATAGCTAGTATTTCAATACTGAATTCACTAAAATTACATGTTTGGAGGGACCGTGTGGAATTGCAATATTTGCCTTATGTTAAAAATCAGTTTACTCTCTGAGATTACAAGTTTTTCTAATCAAGCATGAATAAAGTTATTTTGACAGAGTGGAAAAATAAATGGAAGGAGAGCTGTTAGATTTTCTTAACATAATTATTTAAAGTGGCATCAAAATTAATTTAAATTCAGATTGCATTTATCTGATTTATAGAACTTAAATATTTCTTTGACATAACTTGTTTTCTAGTTCAGTGAGTAAATGTTGTACTTAACCAATTATAAAACAAACCTTACAGAACAATGATAATGGCTGCATTGCAGGTTGGCCTCCTGGCACAATACAAAGCATTTTATTCACATCTAAATCTCTGGAGTTTTGGAATCACTTTTACTCTTCTCAGTCCTTCTTGACTTTGGTTTTTTTAACTTACAAAGCTCCAATCTGATTTCATCTTTTAGTTAGAGTATGTTCCCTCCCTCTGACATTTAACAGTCCAAAAATGCTTAATGTAAAACAGTTTGTCTCCCAGAATGTCTCTTATCTTGAAGTACATATCCAGTAAATTAGGATACAGCTTAAAAATATTTCTTTTTCCCACTTTGGCATTTAAAAATTGAATGAAAAGTTGTAATTTAGAATGCTAAGACAGATTTGTCAATTAGGAAAATTCTGGTTTTTCCCTTGTTAATTTTCACTGTAGAAATTAAAATCTAACTTTTAATGGAATAGCAGAAATCGTTTAACTTTTAAGAGGCTCATTTAAAATTTCAGACTCTCTTCCAAATATTCTATTATTAACATTTCTTTTAATGTCTTTTAGCCAAAGGTATAGAAACATGAGAGAAAAAGAAATTGCATCTCATAATTAAAAATTGAGGTATAAACTATCTAAACACAGTTAAAAGCTTTTCCTTTGAGTTATTTTGAAATAAAATTAAACTTTTTCCCATCTACACTTGTGATGAAGAATTGTGATGGATTTTGTCTAGAGATTTTTTGGCAAAAGAGGTCATGGCATTCAACTTCTTGGCTTTGCTATGCCTGTTTAAGGACATTTTTTTGTTTGTTAAATTCATTTCCATTTTATGTAGTCTGTCTAGGTGTTCCCTTTAAGCATTTTATTAATGTCATAATGAATAAACTAGAGATTTTGTAAATCATTCCTAAAATGATTTTGGAAACCCACGATTGAGCGCAGGAATGCTTCTGCATTAGTGAGGATCTCTCTACTGACTTTTCTCCCAAAAGAGGGGATTAGGCTCTGTGTGCTTTATTCTTCTGTGAGCCATGTTTCTGTGAAAGGATTTAGTGGGGTATGAAGAACAGACTTCCGCTTGATTTCTGGAAACAGCTTAATTTCTTGCCTTTTGGTCTTATTTCCCGTGATTTTGTTCAGGTTAACATCTAATACAGAGGTTAATTTGTAATGTACTAGCTACCATAATATGTCCTCAAGGCCAAAGTTAATAGGATTGAAGAAGGGATTGTACGTTCAGATCCTAACTCTGTATTATTGAAGTAAACAAGGTTTCATTGTCTGCAACATAGATTTTCAATTTAGGGGAGAGAATATCCCAACTCTTGCTGTAATCTGAGTTAGTGTAGGCACTGGAACTTGTCCAGCTGCTTGGTGGCAGCTTTGGGCATCTGGAGGAAGAGTTTTTTAACTGTCCAGAGCTCCTCTCGTGTGGCTGTGTTTAGGTACCTGAGGTATTGATGGGCATCTCTGGGTTAGGCACTGTGAGACAGGGGGCTTTAACTCCCCACCCACCTCTTGTTTTGGTTATATCTGTGCCTTTTTAAGTCTGGTTTTGAGGATTAACTAAGAGAATCATAGTTTTTCTTGGCAAACAAATTACATAAACCTCATTAATTTTGCATAACAACTATGGTAGTTAAGACTTTAAAGCCCAGATTTCTGCTTTCCCTAGAACTAGTTCCTGTTTTGAAATGTGATGATGTGTTTCAAGAACCACTAATTAGCACTTTCCCTTGAAAATTCGCATGGGTTTATTCTAAGAACTTTTGCCTTCATACTCAAGTATAGAGTCTTTAAATTATTAATTCCATAAATCATGTAGTGTTCCTACATAACTGCTTGATTTTTTCCTTAAATAATCCACAGTTTATTTTTAAACACTAGGATTAGAGATCTTACTTCTCTAAAGTTAGAGAGATGTGAATAGATGGATATGGCATGATACATCAGATTTTGAATTCTTCTACTGCGTGCTGGACCTGCAGCAGTGCCCAGAGGCAGCAGCCAGAACCAGAGCCCAAAGCCTATGGAAGAATGGCCAGAGCCTCTCTTCTGAACAGCTTTCCATCTCATGCCAGGCAAAGCTCATCAAGTCATTTCAATTCACAGAAGGAATGAAGGAAGAGAGGAATGAAGAATGCAGCTGGCCCCATACTTCAGCTAGGCACTCAGCTGAGTTTCCTGAAGCACATAATCTCTCATTTACTTTATTTTTAGTATTTTATCTTTTTTTTGCCCCTAACCAAGCAGTTGTTATTTGAATGATTTGTCATTTGAATGATCTAGCTGAAGTCTGTCCTTCAGGAAAGAGCGAAGTAGCCTGCTGTACAAATTAGTTGAGCCCAGACATTTCAGGAGTCAAGGGGACAGCACACAATATCAGTAACATTTAGAAAACTTTCTATCACATTGATAGGCAGCAAAAATATATGCAGCACAAAGGAAGTAACCAGAAACTGTTTTGGTCTTCTTCAGGTATTCTAAGTAGCATTAGACAACTTGTTGACACCACATATCGTTTTTAAGTGAATGTAGGTGGTATTGCATTTTTTATTTAGTTAAAGGAACAATCTGATGCCTAGGGCATTTATTTATATTTTGAGTGGTTTTATAACCTCAATATTTGTTCAGTGATCTAAGCTAAATAAATGTAACAGGGCTCCTAAGTAGGCTGTCAGCCCTCTGCACAGCAGAGTGGTACTAAATACGGCTCTCATGGGGTTACCAAGACCCACTGCTGAGCAGGAGATGGGAACTCTGGCTCTGCTAAACCCACTCTATAAACCAGGGAGGACACTGAGATGTTTTTCACTTCTTTCTTGCCAGAAGGATGACTCAAAACCAAAATGTAAATATTTAGTCATAATCTGGCTCATGGTCTGCTCAAGGCAGCATCATAATGGGCTTGTCAAAAACATTCTTATAATTGTTTTAATTACCCTAAACAAAAATATGGACTAATTTTTTTTTTTTACTTACTTTACTTACTTTTTTTTTTTTTTTTTTTACTTACTTACTGTGGCTATAGTATATTTTTTTTTCCCTGCTGATGCTGAGAAGTCATAGAGAAGCAGGAGTGCTGACAAGTATGTGGAGCTTTGGGTATTCCTAACACTGAAGTCTCTGTATCTGAAAGACATTGCTGAAAGGTAGTGGCCTTTCATACATTTCTGTATTAAATTTAAAATACCAGTTTATAAAGGTGCTTGGAGGCAAAAAAAGGGATTTTCATTGCTCTATAAAAAGCTTATGCCTCATACTGATCTGTGTGATTGTTTTACATGCAATATTGCATGATGGCTAATAATATAATGATGGGATAAAAAGTGGGGCAAATATTTCTTCTGTTTCACGGGGTATGTATTCTAGTAATTAATAAATGACAATTTTTATTTTTTATAATTTTTTTTTCAGAAAGTTCATCAAATCTTGTCTTTGTTATGTCATAAATCACATTTGAGTTTATCTTGTAAACAAAGATAAAATTGGCTTCCCAACATATTCCATGTTTTCCTGTGTAATTAACACCTTGTTCACAGCTGTGTCTGCCAGTCAAAGCCCTGTCTTCTTCATCCTGACACTTCCTTGATACTTAGTTTAAACTGCTGTGACTTTAAGTGTCATCCTCAGGATACTTTAAATAAGTTCAAACAGGAAAAGGAAGGTGCTTCAAGAAGTCAGTGCTGTAGACCATTATAACTCAGAGGAACTATTTTAAAAGTATGGAGCAATTTATCTTTGTTTATTACATTATTGCCTCCCAGTCTGTTCTTCCTACTCTCTAAGGGAAGTTTACTGTTTCTTAAAAAAATTAAAAAAAAAAAAAAAAATTCAGGAAATATCAGTTTCCACCTGCATTTCTGGAGAAGAGATCAGTCCAAAAGTATAGATGTAGCTACCTGCAGCCCCCTTTTCCTTGTGCTGGTTTGTCTTTCCCAGTGCTGTGCCCTGTCAGGGCAGGCAAGCTCCCCAGTTGCCCAGGGAACTTCATCAATGAGCTGACAAAGTCAAAACCTACTCCACCTTAGCCCAGCTGACTTCCCAGCTCCAGCAGGTCCTGGGGCTGCAGGGACAGTGTTACCAGCACAGCAGAAGACATGCTGGGGGTGGGTAGCAAGGGCCAGTAGAGCCTTGAGCCCAGTTTAAGCACCCAGTTTAGTACTGTATTCTCGTTCCTCAATTTACCCTGAGCTGCCCCAGTTAGAGCCCTGCATGTGCAAGTACTGGTGGGATTAAACAGCTCAGCACGTAACATATGTCTCAGCCAGTTAAGACTCAGGAATTTGGCACTCCAAATATGCTGAGGTGGTTTTGTTTCACACTGCCCTTAAAACATGTCATAAAACCCTGGTGGCAGTGTACACATTGTGTGGCACCAACCCGATGGCTGAAACGCATCCACACAATCTTTGTTCTGTTGCTTCTTCAGCTTGAAGGGATTGAGATACCTACCTCTCTCAGGAGAATCCCTGGCTTCTAGGCAAGAGGTTGCCCTGGAGAAATGCAGGGTGTGAGGAAGAGGGATTTTACATCCTTACTGTCATCCCCTCACCACAGATCAAGATAAATGAAAAGCAGAGCATGAGAGTGCTTTCCTAAGATCAGGGCTCTCACCTGAAAATAGCAGAACTGGATTTCACTTTCTGTTCCTGAGAATACTTCTACAGTCTATGTGACACTGTTATTTAATAAACAATAGAAGCAGACTTAGAAGTAGGGAGCATAGCTTACAGAAATATCCCTATGTGTTAATTGTGAGCTGTCAGCCAGAATTTTAATTTTTTCAATTTTTAAGCCAAGATTTCAGCAGGACACCTCCCTAATGCTTAACATTAATTTACATTTGCCATATGCAAGAGAAAAGTTTACTCTTAATGCAAATAATACTTTTTTCTTTGCCATTTGCACCTAGATATTAGTTGTTCTCAGCTGTTTCTAAAAAATGTGCATCAGATTTCAGCTTGGCAATAAAGACATTAATTCCTGTAAATGCTTCCATTTTTTATGTTGATCTTCCTAAAAAAAAAAAAAAAAAGCATATGTGAAAACAGTTGTTCAAGCAAACTCTATACTAAAAAATTGTAATAGTTACATCTGCATGTGGTTTTTAGAAACTGAGTGGAAAGTCTCCCTTAAGTAGACTTTTATGGACTTTACATTTTAATGCAAATGATTGTGTATGTGCATTATATATACACAGATGGTAGTAATTGCACAAGAAGGTGAATTGTTTTTGCAAATAAATCTCTGGCTTTTGTGCTGGTTATCACATCCCAGAGAAGAAGGATATGTGTGTTTGTTAATTGGTTATACTGCACATATGTCTGACTGTGCAAGTCAGACTGGTGAGCACAGTTTAACATCCCAAGCTCCGGTGTATTCATACAAATATAATTTCTTTACACCTCATCAAGATACTTTGTTAATAATCCTATCAATGTGCACTTATATTTGAGACTAAGCTTTAAAATGTGACCTTGTTACCAGGATGGGGATGCAAATACAGTTTGTTATAACTATTAAAAACAATCCCAGAACTACTCATATTAGATAGTATTGCAGTGACTGATACAGAGTATTCATTTTGGGTGGGTTTTGATTTTTTTTTTTTTTTTTTTTTTTGCTAATACGTAAGGCAATAAATCTTTTTTAAAAATTCTTATTCCAAATCAGCCCCTAACCACAGCATTTATAAATGTCTGTTGTAATTTTTTGTTTCCAGGGGAGACGTGGCAAACCAGGCCTTCCAGGAAAACCGGGGCCACCAGGACCTCCTGTGAGTAAGGAGGGGAATGGGAAATTTTCACTCCACCCTTGGACTTTGCTAACTCATTTGTAGCAGGTTACTGTATCATAATTATAGTTGAAAATAATTGATCTGTGTGTATCCTGCTGTATTCAACAGCTACTACTGGTAGCCTTTTGTTGCAGTAAAAATTAAAGGACTGGATCCACAAGTAGGAGGGACTACACAGGAGGGAAAGAACAAGATGGAAACTTCAGCAGAGGAAGCAGAAATTGGTATTTCAAAGAAAGACTGTCCATGTATGCTAACTGTGAATACTGTGCTTTCATTCCCTTTGCAAATTGCGTGATGCTCTGTAGAAGAAGGGATAATTTCTGTCTCAGAGGGGTAATTTAAAGATGAAGGACTGTGTGAAGCATGTGCCAACTGTCGGAATGATGGGGAGGATTATACCCAGCACTGGAATGAGCACTCAGCTGTAGTTCAAATGAGTTGACTGAAGAATTAAAAAGATTAAGAAATACATGACTTTATGAAAGGATTTGTAATATGAAGAACTAAGGGGTTTAGCTCAGATCTAAGAGGTTTGGGATTTTTTTTTTCACTTCTCTATTTTATTTATTTTTTTAATATAAAAGATTTAAAATTCAAGTCAGACATGAATAGTTAGTCTTCAATGAAAGCAGCCTTTTTTGGTAGAGGAAGACTTGGTCATATTTGTAAAATTCTCTGTATATTGTATTGTAAAATGCTGTCATGCACAAACACAAAACAGCCATTTGTGGATTAAGTAAGCTTCTGCTGCTTTGCATTCTTAGTATAAACAAAAAATTTATAATCCCTTCTTTTGCTTACCTGGATAAAGGCTAGTGGTTTATGCATCTGAACGTTGGATTAGTATGCTTCAACCTGGTCTTACATGTAGAGAAGAGAATAATGCACTGCTGCATGGGATACAATGACTAAAATGAATCAGATGTCATCTACCCTCATCCAAAACAAAAACTGCATAGATTTCATTTTTTTTTTTCTTCCGTAAGGTGTTCAGAAAGAGGTGTTTATGATGGAATTCATTTATCCTGCATGAAACCAGTTAAAAATCCCTCCCTTTCACTTTTTCCCCTGCATACAATCCTATTGAAGCCTTGCTTTTTTGAGTCTTTTGCACAGTCCTAATGCAGATTGGCATTGCAGATTGCAGAAGGCCAAAGGAAAGGATTGCAGAGGAAAGGAGTGATGCAGAATCTTTCTTAATACAAGTGCCAAATATAACCTTTAAAGGATAAAAAAGCAAACCGTAGCAGAGGTCAATGTTAGACCTAATCTACTTAGCTTTTTGTGAACTAGTGAAAATCTGTGTTACAGATTTCTGCCATCCCAGATTTGCTGGCAGGTCAGGCTTGTGAAGACGTATGATCCTTGACAGATACACCAGAAATCTTGAGTGGAAGCTAAATTGCGCTTCTATTACTGAGACATATCTCAGATTTTCTTACAGCAAGTGGAAAGCTCAACTTTGTCAGCATGGCAACCTCATTACAAGGACTTCTGTATTGGGTACTGTAGCCTAGTACTACATACAGAAAAGCATTCCTTAAACAGACATGGTTTAAATATTGGTTTAAAGTATTTGTTTCTGGTGTAACTCTCTTGATGCACTCCTCACTTTGGATACAGTTATACCACCATCTTGTGTTCCTCTTCCAAGACTGAGAACCTAACATAGAAAAGACATCCTCTAAAAGCAGTAGTGCCTGCTAACATGCATTGGCAAGATCCCCACGTTTCAAGTGCCACAGCTTGTACGCACCAAAAAAAACTTCAACAGGATCCATCTTTCCCTGTCCCTTTTTCAAGGCTCAAGCAATATTCAGGTTTGCTGTGCTTCCAGTTACCTTTCTTTCCTAATACTAAGCAGCTTCTTCATGCACATGGATACATTGTTAGCCCTTACTTTTGGCTTGTCCAAAGTGCAGCAGAACAGTCACACCTGCAGGGTGGTTGCTGTCATAGGTTTGGCATACACAGGGTACAAAGTGGTTAACAGATTATCTGAATATGTAAAAATTAGACTCTCCAGTATAAAAAAAGTTGGGCTGATGTTTCAAAAAAACATGAAATTTGTTTTTGAGAAAAAGGAGATTCAGTCATTAATTGTGAGTGTAGCTACAGCATGCAGTGTGTGTTTGAAATTAATCAATTTGCCTAATTTATTTATCACTTTATGCCCTGGTGTTAAGTATTTCATATAGATATTAGAACATCAAGTGCTCAGTACTGACAAAAAAGAAAAAAAATGAAAACACAGAAACTGTGAGAAGGAAATACACTTTATTATAAAGAACAGTCCTAATAACAATGTGTGCATATAGGGGAAAAGACTTGGTAAAATTAAAGAAAACTAGAAAGGTACAAAAATTTCAGTTAGCATACATGCTGTGCTTTCATGTGACAGGAATGTAAAAGCACTGCTAATAGTCAAAAATCTACTTGTCGCATGGCAGCATTTAAGACTTTTCTAACCTTCTCTCAATATCTTTTCTTTTTTCTTTTTTTCCCGAACCTAATTTCTGGGGATCTTTTTCAGTAAAATTAATGCTTGGTATGAGTTTCTAGTCCCTTAACATCATCTGCATAGCTTTGGTTAAAAACCTGTATCACTGTCAGAAACATAGATTGATTGGCATCTGGTAATGAAACTACTCAGTTAAAGCGGGACTTTCTATGAAATTTCTTCCAGATACCCTTTATTTAGTGTCATTTTTTTCCCTTATCATTTCTTTTTATGATTTTTTTTCCTCTTTGGAACAAATCCTGTGCTCACAAAAGGAGTCAATGAGGATTTTTATTGATCAGCTATAAAAATATTTTTATAAACCTATGGAATATGTTCCTCCTTTGAGTATTTTTTTTAAAGTATATTACATATTATAGACTTTTAAGGTGTTCTTTGATTCCCTTCTGGTTCAGAACTCGTGGTATGCATCTTGCTGTCTGATGTTGTTTTTGAGTACCGTTCTGTTATTTCAGTACAGGAGAGCCGAGATGTGTGCTGACACCCGTCTCAGTCCAGCAGGTAGCAATTCGTGCTGAATACAAGAATCCAAGTAGAGCAGCAGCTCCCTCTAGTGCTTTTTGGCCCTTTCTCCACTTTCAAAGCACCTGGATAACAGTGAAAAGCTTCTGTTAAACACACTATTCACTTTGCTCTCACAAGCATTCTGAAAATTGTGATTGTAAAATCAATATCTCTGTACCCTTCAAATGTATTTCATGTATTTGCCTACTTCCATTTTTTTCTAAAGCCTTTTGAAAGAGAGACTGTCACATGCTGTTACCCTGCTGAGCATGGTTCTTCACTGAAATTGAGATGCTGATTTTATGAAACAAAAAAGAATTACTATGATAATAGGATGCTATGAGGTTGTAAGAACAGCATTTTGATCAGACTGCAGAACTGAGCTGATTGCTGTTTTCTGCCAAAGCTGCTAACTAAAAGTCTATAGGCTTCAGAAACACAGACGGGGTCCCCAGCAAACCGCAGCTTATTTTGCAGTATGTATAATGCATTGACTTTCTAAATACCACACCTTTTTATTTTAAAAGCAAATCAAAGAATCACAAAATTAGTAGGATTGGAAGAGATCTCTGTGTGTCATCAGGTACAACCTTCCTGCTCCAGCAGGGTCATCTGAAAACACAGGATTGTGACCAGATGATCCTTGAATCATCTTCCAGCATCATTCTTCCAGCAAGGAAGACTCTACCGCCTCTCTGGGCAGTCTGTTTCACCATGCTGTCACACGTGCTGTAATGTATGAAATATATCTGACCTTGATATCCTCAGCCTAAGGATGTACAGGCCCAATTCTGCACTCTTCATTTAGGCAAAGTCCTTCCTTGGTCTCAGCTTGTAGAATTCCTATCTGCCTCATTTTGTGTAGCCTTCTATTAAGAGGAGATAAATTTTTTTTTCTCTTTCTTCTACTGGGAGAATAGCTGCCTGATGTCTGTCACTGTTGAGGTTGGGGGTTTATTTATTATTTATTTATTTTTACCTTTAAATGAATCAGCAGCTATATCTATTTATGTAGATGGGCTAGAGAACAGAAAAAAAGGAGTTTTACTCACTTCTCCATTGAGAGTTAACTTTATCTTTCTGATTCTAATTTTCTCTGTCTCTACTGGAACCGTTATGACTGGAGGAATTTTCATTTCTCAATAGTTCCCATTTTAGTGATTTAGTTTGTTTTTAAAATTAAGAATGTTAAACTAGAGTTGTCCTGCACAATTGCACCAGTATAACAAAAAAAATTTTTAAAAAAATTCTTTGAGTTGAGTTTGACATTTGCCCACTTGTTCTTTAGCAGAAGTGAGATGTTATCAGCACTGGTTTGTCAAGGTAGAGAAGCATGAGGACTGCCTGTTCTGGCCAAACACAATCTTGTCCAACCTACTTGTGGCAGAGGGGGGAAAGAAACTTAGGGTGTGATGAATCACAGGCTAGTAAACTGTAATTGCAATTATTCATTCTCTTAATCTGATACATTCAAAGCTAAGCTATTGTTTTCAACCAGTAGATGTAATTGATTCATTTCACAATTGCTTTGTGAAATGCCTTTGAAGCTTATCATCCAGTTTATCATTTACCTTTGCAGGAGGCTGAACTTCATATTTTTTATCTTCTCAAGTATTTTTGCTTGGAAGATGAGCTTTGTGTTACTCCCTAAAGTTTTAAATTAAAATAGGGTTTCATTTTTGTCTGCATTGCATGTGTTGCAGTAGAGGAGTTCACTTGAACTTCTTCATTTAATTACATACACTTTTGGTGTTGTGATTCAATACATATGTCAGTGCCCCCAAAACAGTTATCTTAAGTAGCCAGCAGTTCACCTTGGAAATTTCATTTCCTCTGCCTCAGGAAATACTGTTATTTCTCTACCAATAGTTTGGAAGTGAGTGAATGTTATCGCTTAATTACAATAAAGGAAAAAATCAAAGCAATGATAAGTGAAAATGGTCAGTAACATTTCTGGTTTTCCTGGACTCTCAGCTGCTTCTTAGATGAATATTGGAAATGCTTACATTGTAGTGTGGGAAGGACTGGCAAAGGTTGGTCATATTGCTTGTTTCTATGCATTAAGTTCTTTTATCCATATCAAAATGTAATTTTTTTCTTGTGTCCTATTGTGGCAGACATCATGTTTTCATCATTCTTTCCATTTTCTCTTTGGAATGGTTATACAATATTGCACATCTGCCCTGATGGTGTTTTGCATTAAAATAAACAGAAAAACAGTGTCTTATTTTAATGGGCAGGCCCCAAAGTGAAATACAGAGATAAAGTAACTGCTCTGAGTCACTTGCAGTCTGTGTTCTCTGAAATGGCCTATTTCTGAGATGCAACCAGTGCAATTTACTTCTTACCCAATTTATGCATGGACTGTGAGACTCGTCTTTACAGAAATGCAGATGAACTATAAAAGTTAAGGGAGGAAAATACATTGTAAACCCCAGTAATTTCAAACTTTGGAGCTATTTCTCTTTAAGCACCTGTGTTTCTATTCCTGCCTTGTCTGTACAAATAACATCTGAAACCTGTTTGCAATTTTGGAAAACAATCAGGACACATTTTCAGTTCTTTTCTTATTCATACAACTCTACTCTCTGTGTGCTTCGCTTCTCTCAATTACACAACTTGATATTAGAAAAAAAGGAAACCCTGCTCAAGTAAGACTCAAAGTGGCAGATGTGCAAAATTCTCATTCAAAAGCTAGAAACTGCTGGTACAATAATTCTTCAACTGTTGTTAATTTAATTGCTTCTCCACTTTTAAACCAATGCTGCTGGTTTGTTTTTGGTTTGTTTTTTTTTTTTGTCTGTAGAGACTTCAGAGTAGGTTGTGCAACTATATTAGTGTAGTGAAACTGTGGAAGAAAGATACTATGGTTTAGGAAAAAAGTCTTGGATAAAAATATTTTCTGTTGTACACTTGTTTTACTAGTTTTTATTCTAGAAAAAAAATTATGGACATATAAAATTATTATATTTATGTCAATTTTTGGAAAACAGAAACACTAAAATGGTATTGCAAAGGCTGGAGCATAGTCAAGAAAGCAACCCAAATGCCTAAAGTTCTCCTTGACTGTGCTAGTCATGAGATATTTGGGGATTTATAAGGATATGGTTTTTTCTCAAAACTCTGCCAATGTATTTTTCATCCTGTCAAAAATTATTTATTTATGTACAAATAATATATGAGGGTTTAGGGATGACGGCAAATACAGCCTTAAGTTCTTCCTGGGTTGTGTGGCTTCAGCAGTTTCAGTCATGAAAAAAAGAGTAAAATAAGCGTGGTATGTGATGTCAAATGCAAAGGGAGAATAAGTTCTTATTTTTGCAGTATTTCAGAATTCTCCAGGGATCCTGGGTTCAAGGATTCAACATAATAGGTTTACAGTGTTGATGTTGAGATGTCTGGGCAGTGTCATCTTCAGTCCCAGTTCTGGATTGCCAGCTTTATTATGGATGTCGAAGCAAAAATTCTGCCATTAACTTCAGAAATCAGAGTGGAGTGAAATCTTAGTAAGAACACCATGACCATATGGATCTTTTTCTTAACATGAATTTGAAGTGACAATTCACTTTGAAATAACATGAATGTACTTTTATCTCTTCCAATGTGAGGAAGAAGGAGGAAATGAAACACCTGAGATGTTTCATGTGTCTTCCAAATTTTCCTAGTATCCACACTAAGACAAAAGCTGCAGAGGGTAAATTGTAATTTTAAAAAGCCTCAGGGGAGAGCTGCTTTTGTGCCCTGTCTGTGTTACATCCAGGTCAATCTGGCTAAGTGACTTACTTGAATATATTGTAATCTTACTGATACAATCAAACGTTGTGTACAGCCATCATGAGTAGTTGTTGTTCATGCTGCATTATGTGAAAGCTTCAACTCAAAGAGAGTAACTACACTAATTTGTAAATTTAATTGAGTCTTAGTTCATAAGTTCCTGACTGTACTTTCTGTGTTCTTCTCCATCTACCAAACTTAAAAATCTCTCATTGAGGGCATGCTTTTTGGCAGAATATGCCTAAAAATGGAGGGATTTCATGTCCAAAAACTTTTTTTCCTAAACACACTTTTCAATGGTTCTGTCCTAAATGTTCATTTGATCAAGAAGTTCCTGTTTCAGTGTTGAATTTTTTGATGAAATGTGTGTTTAAGTAAAAACCTGCAATGCTAATAAAACGAGGAAGTTAATATTCTGGAGAATTCTGTCTTTCCTCAATTTTAATAACTATACTTCCAGGTTAAAAACCTGTCTGTTTACTCACACTGGTAGCTGCTTCTACATTGAAACTTGTGCTTTGAATTAGTGGAAAGAGTTTTAAAATGTTGCAGAACAAGAATGTTGTTCATACCAGAAGGGATTTGTATTAAAATTAATATGGATTTCATTTCTGCTTTCTCTGACTGACCAATTAACTTGAAAATATGTTGCTGGTTTTCAAAATTCAGAGATTTAAAAACTGACTCTCTTCTTCCTCTGTGCTAGAAAAAGGAAATAATGAAGTTACAGAAGCTGATTTACTGTACACTCAAATAAAAATCTCTGCACTTTAAATACAGATATGCAAACATAAAATTAGTTAGATTAAAATTACCTTCTGATGCATATTTTTCCACATAGGGTCCTTCTGGACTAAAAGGAATTCTGGATTCATTGAACGAGCATTATAACGAGGTATGGAGATTTGATTTGGTGTCTGTCTGGGTTTATGAGTAAGTTGTATCTAAGGCAGAAATGACTACAGTTTTGATCCCTGTGAACCACATTCCAAATTAATTCAAAAGGTAATTTCTTTCCTGCCTCCTTCTGCATCCCTTGACATGTTTCAGTCCGCACTCCAGTCACATACCTGCTATATCATCTACCTCACTCCGTGTGTCTTGCCTTCCATCCATCTTCTACTTACTGTTTTTGACTGGTAAAACTCAAAAAGGAGATGTGTGGACCACCTAGCTGTTAGTGTAAAGCACCAGCTCCCTATTTCTAAACCTAATTGCTTTTAAGTATACTTGATGTTTCTTTCTTGACCAACTCTGTCATGATTCTAAGAGTAAAATAGAAAGACAAGGAGATATAATTTTGAAAAGATCTTCCAGCATTCCATGAGAATTGTCCTTATGTTTGTATTAGGGACTAATAAAAATACTGTGTCAATTATAACACCACTTGCAGCTAAAAGAAAAAAATGTTTAAGTTGCATAGGACTGTACTCAACTTGATAGAGCTTTTATCTTCTTACTGCAGGTATTTCTAGTAATTTAAGCTTGGTAGGGTCTACCATTGAATGAGAATAGAGAAGTTTGCTTAATTGATTTGGGAGTATGTAACCTTTCTGATCAGAAAACTATTTCGTTCAAAGATTCATGATGCACTATTACACCATTATTTCCCCTGTACAATGGTTAATGTGTGTATCACAACTTCAGTCATGCAGGTCAAGCCTGGAGGGAATTAATCTCTTTTAACACTAGAATGCATTAACTACAAAGAGCACGTGCATTCAGGGTGTTTTTCTTATATAACATTCCCAGATGAGTGCTAAAATCTTTCCTTGAACAGGACTTTGTTAATCCATTAATCCATTTAATCATTAATCTATTCCAAATTAGTATATCACCTTATAATCTTGTATTAGGAATTAAGCATAGAGCATTTTTATGCATAGAGACTTAATATCTGTATTTGGTCTTCTGTTTGATATGTATGTGTTGAAGTTTTTTATATTTTGGTTTTCACTTTTTGTTTCCTTACCAGTTTCTTGTTCCTGCCAAAGAGCTTTCACTGATACCAGCACTTTTTTCTCTATCGATACCATATTTATTGTAACTCATTCCCCACCTCTGCCTTATCAATCTCTTTTAACCTGATAGTCCCTTTATGGTTAATTCTGCAAGCGGAAATACAAACAGTGACGATCTCCAGGAAATGACATCTGTCTCCAAAATCATGTTTCTTAAAATTATAATGCTTTAAGTATTCTTAAGGTAGCTTACATTTCCTTATTAACAAGATTCTGTAAAAAATGTAAACCAGCTGATATGTGTCTATAAATTAATTATCTTTTAAATCCTGGGTAGCTTACCAACTTTCTTCTTCCTTCAGCTGTCTAGTTTGAAGATTTTATTGACTCTGTCATGAGCAATTAACTGTTAAACAAGGAAATGCTGTTTAATTCCAGATGGAAGAGGAGTTGGCTTTCTGATTCAAATAGAAGGTTCTAAATATGCAAACATTAACTAAATATTCAGACCTTCCCAAAGTCAACTTAAGTCTCCAACAACAAACATATTAATTCCTATACATTTAATGACAGGAATGGTATATTCCCATCAAGAACAACACAAAGAGGTCTTCAAAGAAAAGAGCAGCTTCTCTGCCATTGATTCACTTAGGCAGATGTATGTACCAGTAAATTGTCTTTTTGCCATGCTGTTACCTAGTACGAAAGAAACTGATTTTGTCCACAGACCTTGGATACATCAAGCAGTCTTTCACATTCCAGTATTGAATTTGCAGTGCCTGTTATTTGTATTGGTAAAATGATATTTGAGTGAAACTCTGAGGTATTTTGAGGTTTCTTACAGCACAGGGAATGGTGATGTTATTTTCCGTTATTTTATTCATGTTTTCAAGGGTATCACAAAGTCTTCTTTCAGTTTGGTGTTTAAAGTGTTCAAGTATTGATCACATTTTAGTTATTATAGGCATTTTCACACCTTTTTTTTTTCATAAAAAGCCAAACAGAAAAATAATAAGATATTAGTATGGCTTCTTTGTGTTGGTAGTTATAGGAACCATGAGAAACTGATAACAAGAAATGTGGTGGCTCTTAAGACCCATCATATTTGAAAACTTTTTTCCTGTTTCTCTAATTTCTCTGTTTCTTATCAGATTATTTGCAATTTTTATGATTGCTATATGGTAATTTCTGATTGCTGTAATAAGTACTGGTAATTTCACAATGTATATATATAATTTATTGCAACCAGGATTTTTCTGGGTCAGCATCGATCACTTTATCAGAGTGATTTTAAAGGAGGCTGAAGTGCAAGCCTTTAAAAGCATAATTTACTTGATCCATATACACAGTGAAAGAGCACTATAAATACTGTTGCTGATTGCAGCAGCAAATTGTGCCGAACAGCAAACCAAGATCAACAGTCTTTCTTTAGTGAAGGTGAGAGGAACCTGCCAAGTTTAAGTAGTAACATTGATCACTAATGGGGTGGGAGACAGTGCTGGAGCATTGCTTCCCTCATTCTTCCTGTGTTCCTCTTTTTACATGTGACTACTTCTATATTCCATCTTGTTCTGTCTTTTGCATTTTCAGCATAAATCAGATGCTCTGCATGTGTTCAATAAACGCATTTTGTTCTCTTCTTTTTGCCAAGAAGCTAGTTCTGCCCTGTGCTGTGTGTTACATTCCTTCAGAGATGGAAAAATGATGCCTCATGATTTGCATTTATATACTCTCTATCCTTTGCTTGGGCTTTCAAGGCCTCTGCTTGTCATCCTTCTTACTTACCAGTTTTCCATATGTAGATATAAGGTCATTTAGCTGAACTTGCTTCTAAATATCTTTGGAAAGAGCGTACAGATCAGTTTAATAAAAAATGTTCTCCAATACATAACAATAAAAAATTAAACCAAAACACAAAGAAATTGCAACTACAACACAATCTGGTTAGGTAATGCTTCAGAATCATTATAATTTGTATTATGGGATAATTCATTATTCATTTTCTAATTTTTTTTTTGCTTTGGCACATTTTACTTATATTTGGTTGTAAAGAGTGAACTACAAATACAAAGGATATAAAGGTAGTTATTTGGTCTAATAGCCTTTTCCCTTTTTTAAATTTTTTTGCTCCATATACGCAAGGAAAAAAAAAAGCGCAACTTAATATAAATCATAATTTGTAGTGTACTCATGGTAACTGACACCTGGGTTCTCAGTCCAGTGGTAGTCAAATTCTTCTCATCAATACTCAGATATCTGGGTATCTGCCTCTTGATCTGAAGCTAATTTTGATAATTAGTATACTAGTAGTGTTACAAACCCTAAACACCATGGAGAATCCATCAGGAAATAGGATTTCTGAACTTTTTTTTTCAATTTATATTCAGTTACCATCTTCTGAATATATTAATATTAATATGGTGCATTCAGATGCACGGCACAGGTATTCACTGTGATGTTTTCCCATTTTAGAGCTATGGAAACTGGAGCATGACAAGGGGACTTGGCTTACTTAGAGTACCTGTTCACCCCAGTGGCATGAGTTTTAGGATTGGGATTCCCTGGGTCTTGACTGGAGCTTATTTTTCAGGGTTACTGAAATTTTGTTTCTTTTCCGTTGTCATTGCAAAAAAAACATGTTCCCCTTAGGAAGTCTGACTGTGAGAAGAAAACCATTTGCTTTGTGTTTTACTGTGTCTTTACCTTGTACAGAAGAGTAAATAAACACAGTGCAATAGCAGCTGAGCAAGTATACAACCTGAACCTCTAGGTCCTTAAGTCTGTCTTCTTTGAGAAGCAATGTGAGGAGCCTGTTCCCTCTCCTTTGTCTTACTACTGTAGTAGACTTTGAGTAGTTCTACTTTTTTTTGCAATTCATGGTACTCAAAAGTAAAAGACTTGTGGTTCTTTTTCAAAGTAGTGGGGTTTTTGTTCTTTTCTAACATACTTGAGAAATGTAACAATGAGGATAAAAATATATTCTTTGTGTTCAATTAAAAAAAAATAGATTTGCATATCAATAATCAACATAGAGATTTCCCTTTTATACTTTTGCTCATTTTCTGCTAGAATGGTGGGAGTGTGAATGCATGATAAAGGACGTGTTCTGCAATACACTACCTAGTTGTACTGCATAGGCATTTATTATTATTCTTTGTCTAGTAGTAAATTAGGACTTCTGAATTTACAACTGGTAAGTTACAATAAATTGTCACGATAAATAAATTGTTACTGGAAGTAAATAGTGAAGTTTTCTGATCTTTGTGGTAATATTTCTTTCCAGAGTGATACGAGACTACTAGGAGTACTTGGGACCCCTGGACTTAAAGGCCAAAAGGGAGATGTTGTAAGCATTTGGGATGAATTTAGAGAAGTTTCAAAGTGCCTACCCAGCCTGTCCCTGCCACCTTTAACATAGTGCATTTTATTTGATTTGTCCCAATGGGCTTTGAAGGAATAGATTTTCAAGATAACTGGCCCTTTGATCTGTGTAGTCCAATATCCAACTCATCATGCTATCCTGCAGTGGCAGCATTTGATCCTCTCTCCTCTAGTATAAATAGAAAGGGGGAATGCTGAAAGAATTATATATGGTTTCTGTAATGCCATCTGAGAAGTCAAAGGAGCTGCCCTGCCAGTTATGTGGGAAAGACTCTGAAGAAGTGCAAATTCAGAAAATATTTTGGATAGTAAATAATAAATATTTGAAGCAGTTTCTCTGCAACAAGGAGGCTTTCTATACCAAAAATACACATAGGCAGCCTCTAAAAATTACATGGATGTAGAATTCTGAATCCACACCATATGGCACTATATTGTTTATAGTTATCTGTCCTGTATAAACAGCTCACGAAATTTAACAATTGCATGCTTTTCAAACTTGTAAAAGAAGAGAAAAGTGCTCTGGATATGTTACAGTATTGACAACATTTTATTGAGAAGCCTGCAGATCTGCTAGAGAAAGCAGACATTTAAACTCATTTAGAGATGTTTAAGCTTGATCTCCATTGGAACAATAATTAAGATTTTGTGGCCCACGCAGACAAAAGTACAGTTAAAGAAGGGGAGGGGGTTATTTACATTTTCCAGAATATAAAGATTTTAAATATAATTAATTTTGTTAAAAGGGTCAAAAAGGAGAATTGGGAATGACTGGTGCAAAAGGAGAAAAGGTGAGTTAATTCCTTACTTCTGTGCTCATGTGTTTACTAGAAGTTGATGCAAGTTACTGGTTATGAATGAAATCTTGTAAAATATTCAGGAGATCAAGAAAAAATATTTGGGCATGGGAAAAATTGTTAGTCTCTAAATGCCCTTAGTAATTTTTTCAAGCCCCTCCTAGGGAGGGTATTAACATATCCAAGTAAATTTTCCTGTTCTACCAGCTCAGAAAGTCTTTAGCTTTAAAAACATTCAGATTTTTACTTAATGCCAGTTTAAAATTATTTTTACGTAAGTAAGTTTATGACCAGAGGCTGCTTCATGGATTAGGTACCAGTCATACTTTTCCAAGTTATGAATGTGATCTTCAATAAAAAACCAAGAAGCTTTAAATTATTAAAATTTACAGATCAACATTCTAATTTAGAACGTTTTAGTTTAAGCTTAAATTTTACAGTATGATTTGGGAGGTATTACTTAGGAACAGATGTATGTTTTGCTTTTCTAGGAACATGTGCTATACATAGTTCTACTGATTAATGGGTCCCAGGCTGATTTTGCCATTCAGCTGTGAGGCTACTTGATTGCTTTGGTCCTATCCATATAAATAGTTTTCATGCAGGCAGAATCATTATTTTTATTCCTTGATATCACAGATTTATGATTTTGTGTGTTATAAAGCACCTTCTGTTTGAGAATTTTTCAGATTTGTGAACATACTCACTCTCTTTAGTTCATGTTCCTGACCTTCCCTTGTGCTCCTGCTTGAAAGGAACATAGATGTCATGGACTTGGTATTAAAGCAACATCATCCTTCAAGTAAATTTTTGTAGTTCATGTATTTGTATTTTAGACAGGTTTAAAACAGCCACGTTTTTCAGGACTCCTCAGCAAAGCCAGACATATGTGCTATTTACTGTTTTAAGTAAATCTGTTAACATCCTTTCTACTTTTCCTTAGGGAGAGCCTTCTGAAAAGGGGGACAAGGGAGACCCAGTAAGTATAGCATATTTTGAACTGCTGTGAATAATGCACATTTGAGATTACTTTCATACCATATTCATTCTGTAATTCTTTTCTTTGTAGATGTTCATTAGATGCAGGGATTGTGTGGGATAGCATGTGTATTGCCTCCTTCTTACCTGTGCATCAAGATCTCCCAGGTTATAAATAAAAGAACAGAGGTGCTCTGTTTTTCAGCATTTCTGTTGCTGGTACTGACCATGTTCTAAACTGAGTTTAGAGCATGTGCTTTTTTTTATTCCCTGAAGGTTCTTTCTTTCAGCTTTTTCATAAAGTTTTATGTGGCCTGAACTGTATAGTTTTGATGCCATCAGAGTGGCATTTAATATCAGGCTGTTCTCATACAGCCGTTTTATGCATGCATAACTTCTTTATTATTTTGAGGTAAATTTTCAGATCACTCATTCTGTAAGAGTCTGTTTAGCTATGTTACGTATTTGTAAATAATTACTGTCCTCTCTTATGATATTAGACAAAATTTAGTTATATTTTTAATATAAAACTCAAGGTTGCTAAGATATTTGTGGCTAATATATTATAATAATCAGAATAAGTCCTACTGTAATAATGTGTGGTTTGGAGGTGAATACTGGATACCAGAAGAGATGTACTGGTGAAGAACAGGCTCTTGACTGGAAAAGCTCTTAAGAAAATGTAGTGTTTTCCAACATTTTTCCTTTAAAACATTGGGAAACTTGCAAAAAAATAAGGTTGTAAAAGGAAAGTCTTTCAGAGTTTGCAAAACCCATAAGAAATTACTTAATATCTTCTCAATAATTAAGTTTCCAAACTGTATTACAATATTTTAAGTAAGCAAATTAAACTCTGAGTTGATCCTGCTTAAATTTCTAAGTTCTTATGCTTATATTTATTATTTTCAGGGAAAGACTGGAATGGAGGGATCAAAAGGAAATAAGGTATTTTTGGACTTGTACATGCCATATGCATTGCTAGTATATGCAGCTGATATTGGGGGACATAGCAGTAAACTTGGCTTTGTTTGTTTTCTCAAACAAAATCATTAGGGTGAAATGGGAGATCCTGGACCCCCTGGTCTTATCGGAAATCCAGGATCAAAGGTAAGTGAACGTTATTTCATCCAATAGCAATTGCATTCTATGCTGTTATATAAGAGGACTCTGAAGCTATCAACTCTTTAGCTAGTATTAATGGGCAAAGAATGCTAAAAATTTATATCAAAATTTTGTGCTTGAATCATGGATATTTTACATAAAATTTACATTTTACATCAAGTTCTTGTTGCTTTCAGTGTCACTCAGAAAGGAATATTTAAGCAGCACTCGTGTTATTTTGTCACTTGAGAGTATGAGCACCCATGTTGCAATTAGAAATCCACTGGTAGCTGGGTGTATTCTCTTTATGCATTAGTGAGGTGGGGAGTAACCACTGCCAGTACTTTGGTAGCTTCTTTGTTTAATCCTATGAGAAGCAGGTAATGTTAAAGCAGTCATGGCCTTGCTTTGAGTCTATCCTCTCAGGTAAACCTCAGGAAGTGTGGACAGGATGGGTGGACAGTGAGGTGGATTCAGAGCTGGCTGAACAGCAGATACTTGATGGTCATATTCATGGCACAGGGTCTAGGTGGAGGTCTGTCACTGGTGGTGTCCACCAGGTTCAAGACTGGGCCCAGTCTTGTTTAACTGGTTCATCAAGGACTGGGATGAAAGAGAGGCCTCCTCAGCTAGTTTCCTACAACATAAAGCTGGGAGGAGTGGCCAGTACTCCAGAGGGACCATGACAGGTTGGAGAGATGGGCAGGGAAGAACTGTCTGAGACTCAACAGAGGAATGGGCAGAGTCCTGCACCTGGGGAGGAATAACCACAGGGGACAACTTTCTGGAAAGCAGCTCTTTGGAGAAGGAACTGAAGATCCTGGTGGACAACACCAGAAGCCTGCAGTGCCCTTGAGGCCAAGAAAGCCCATGGTATGCTGGGGTGCTTTAGGAAAAGCATGGTCATGTGGGTGAGGCAGGTGATCCTGCCCCTCTACTCAGCCCTGCTGAGGCCACATCTGGAATGCTGTGTCCAGTTCTGGGATCCTCAGTACAAGAGGGAGCTCCTGGAATGGGTCCAGTGGAGAGCAGCAAAGATGATTAAGGGATTGGAGCAACTCTCTTACAAGGAAAGACTGAGGGAGCTGGACCTGTTCAGACTTGAGAAAAGTCAACTGGAAGGAGACCTCATCAGTGATTATAAGCATCTAAAGAGTGGTGTTAGGGTTTCCAGTCTCTTCCCAATGGTGCCAAGCAATAGGACAAGAGGCAATGGGCAGAAACTGATGCACAGGAAGTTCCACCTGAACATGAGGATTGTTGACTTAACAATGGAACAAATTGCCCAGGGAGGTTGTAGAGTCTCCCTAACTGGAAGAAACTGCAATGTGCTCTAGAATGACCCTGCTTGAGCAGAAAGGTTGAACCAGATAACCCACAGTGGTTGCTTCCAACTTCACCCATTCTGCAATTGTGTGATTCTGTGAAGAAAGTAACTGAAGCACAAATGTTCTTGAGAATCTCTCATGATGCCTTGAATTGTATCAGATAGAATTAGAAACTATTAAATCTAACTGCCACCCAACACTATTCATGTTGGATAGTACCTGAATTTTAAATCATGAAAAGAAGGCCTTTGAAGATGGATGTGGCTATAGTAGCTCCAAAATTGTTGTTTTAAAATTGATTCTTGAAATCTTGATGTATTCTTTTGTTATGTCTTTCCCTTTAGTTATTCCCTTTGTATTTACTTGTATTTGCTTTATATACATATTTTGAATTTTGTACATATCAGTTCACAAGATTTATTGACCTAAATGTTAGAGTAAGGGAGAATGAGCAAACTCTGTACTTCTTACTCCATGTGGAAGATAATTATCAATGCCTGATGTTTTAATAAATTTATATATAAGAATGCTTTACACCATATTACAGTAGTTGATTGACTTTTACCTCAGGTGTGTATTATATCATTTCACAGGGACTGCAAGGCCCTCCAGGACCTGTTGGACCCAGGGGACTGCCAGGAGAAGTTGTATGTATTGTGCCATTTCTCCAGCTGTAGCTGCGGTGCATGAACAGTTAGCCAGTGAAGCAGTGCTACAGAAGTTACCATAGCTGCTCCTTTGGGTGGGTGGTGCTGTACCTGTCAGAAGCTGAACAGGATGTATTCAGGAAAAATAGGATGGGATGCCTCCCTCAACAGGCCATTATCTAGAGTTTCAGTAAACCATCTGTATCCTGCTTCTGACACTGTTTGACAACCTGGAGAGGATCTGGATATTGGGGTCACTGAAATGAGATCTTTTGCTCTTCTTGATCTCTCCCTTGTTCCCCTGTTAGCATTATGTTTGTTGGGTCCTGGCTTCCCATTCCAGCAGGGAGATCATTTCTTGGCTGCAATGGTTAAGCAACAAGTGGTCTTGGTTTGTGTTGTGCAGCTTCTGGCAATTACCAGGCACAGATGTCACTAGGCAAGGCTCCCAGAGGCGTAGTGTGCTTGTGGGTGCAAAAATTATGGGTTGGGATGGTAAAGCAGTGGTACTTCTCAGCAGAGTTGGAATGTTCCTGTATTTACAGGCCTTTTGGGTGCCCCACATTCAGGTCTGCCAACTGATTGGGCAAGGTGGTGGGGGGTCTCTTTCATGAGAGCTTTAGTGTCGCTGTAACTATTATGCCACTAGGCAACAGCCCGATGGGTTTCCTGGCTGGTTGGGATTACTCAGACTGGTAGGCACCCACCCCAAGATCTAGCACACCTGTGACCCTTGTGCCTCCTGGCAGGAAAAGCAAGGGTAAAATGTCAGTCCAGTCTGGATTCTCTAGGAAACATCTTAATCTATTAATCACCATTATAATAAAGCAGAAAGTGCCCTGGGCATTTGATTTGACACCCACATATAACAGAAGCCTCTTATGAGGCTGGGGCTACCTGTCTCCCTTCCAAATTATGGCACAATCCCTCTCTCAGCAGGCAGACAACTATTTTCTGCCTAAATTCCCTGTGTTTCAGTCCACAACACTACTGGTGTCACACAAGCTCGTAAGTGGCACCTACCTCCTCTTCTTGGTTCTCCCTTCTTCCATAAACCAGAAAATGGCTTCTAAATAGCATTTTGGAGGTAAGAGTGGCTAGATCTGAGAATTGGATCAAGAAAACCAGACAATAAAAAGCTTAGGTTAGCCTAGCAGTTCAGCCACTCACTTGAAAAGGACTGGGATTTCGATCATTGCTCTGTGTGCGTGGTTTTGGTTATCTTTTTTCTACCAACAGAAGCATCAAGAAGATGGTGTTGCTGCATTTTGTCTTAGGCCTTTCCACACATGCCCTGAGACTATATTGTGGAAGGATATTCTTATTTTGAACAGACTTTTAAGCCATATACTTCATTAATATTTAAATACCCTTCTGAGTGGTACAGAGCTGGCAGACATTTTATCAGTGACTTATTAAAAGTCTTAGGAGTATAAGCAAGGTGACCAGTAGAATACAGCATCTTCAGCTCTTGACAAGAGAAAAAACCACTAGTATTTACCTATGCATTTTACAGTGTGTTACTTTTTGACCATTTTATTATATCTCATTCTCCTATTCAGTTGAGGCATATGTTTTTTCAGTTGTGTCTGATTTACCTATCAGCTATTCAAAAGTTTGTAAGCCTTATCTACTGTGCTTCTTTTTATGTATAAATCAGCAACCCTACTGTGAAAGACAACAAAATACTCATTTCTCTCTTGCTTGTGTTGCCATCATCCCACTTGAGTTCATAATTTCTACTTTTGAAACTGGTTCTGATGGATCTTTGATCAAGAGACATTATGAACAGATAAATAATTATAATATATGTAAGTACTAGATATAGTTGATACTGAGGACTTCTATCTGTGCACACAATTTTAGTACAGAAAAACATAATTTAAAGGTATTACAGAGACATTGTGCTTAGCTATAATCTCCTTTTTTATCTTCTAAAGAAAAAACATTGTAGATTAAAAACCATAATAATTCATTTTATACAGTATGATGACAATTACGAGAGTTTAAAAATTGTTTTACAGTAACTTACATAATCAAAGAGTCAACTGGCAGATAAGAATTACTTCTTTTCCTAAAAAAGTACTTGGGCTGGGTCCTACCAAAGAAAAGATAAATTTGGGAAATCCTTAGAAAAGAAGAGAGAGGAGAGGCTGTGTGTGTTTTATGCCAATATCAAAAGTGGATAAAGTAGTCCATGATCAGTAAACATAAATTTCCATTTCCATAATGTTTTTGTGGTGGTATAAGCAGAATGTTCTTCATTAGGGTACTTTTTTCTCTTTCATATGCTTTTAGTTTGGATGACTGGGTGAAACGAGTAGCTGTCTGTCTGTATTAAGTACAGAATGCAGCAGAGAAAGCAAACACAGCTGCTGAACATTCACTACTGGCATGAAAATGTTGTCATCTTCATATGTCAGTGTGCACAAAACTGTGTTTTACACACTGAGAAGAAAAATTAAAACAATATGTGTTTCCTTCTCTTTTTCTTAGAGAGTTTGTTTTTCAGTCCAGCTTAAGTTTCCTAATACTTAGATTTTACTGTTCAGTGTGGGCAATTCTATCTTTTACTGTGAAAATTGCTGGTATTTTTAACAAAAAGCTTGACTAAATAGTTGCTTGAATAACATTGAAGGGTCATGGAAAAAGTTTTCTGTATTTGTTTCAGTATACTGAGAGAACCCAGTTAAGCCTTACTTATTACTTAAATAGTTTCTATTTAGATGTTAATCTTTTTCATTTACCTTCACTTCTCTGCATTTATAAAAATCCTTCACGATAAGGACAAGGGAAAATACTGAAGTTAAAATCAAAATGTGAAAGATGAGAAGATTTAGGCAAAAGAAAGACTGGAACATATTTTGTTTACTGAAAACATTTGACTGTCCATTACATATCTAAAACATTTAGAGAGATTTGTTGGATTAACTAATGTAAAGGAGTAGGGATTCATTGAGGCTTTTAAGATACCAGTTTGAATAATTAACTATTATGGGAAACAATGCAGCCCTCCATGGGCAAAAAGGATGAGACACTTACTTAAAATTCAAGTTTTTATGTGCTACTGCCTTCCTTGATAAAACAGTTGATTTTCAAGTCTTGGAATTACTTTGAAATAGAAGAAATAAACCTTTTGGTCTCTGCCATTCTCCTTGATAGGGTCCAGAAGATAATCTTGATTATTACATTTTAACTTAAAGAAAAATGTTTTATATATTTAATAAGGGAAGCATTCATTAACTTATAGTCTTTAGCATTTGGGGTCAATAGTAATGCACAGTAAATATTCCAGTGTAAACTAATTTTCATCTGTATTTTTATTTAACCATTAAGGGAATAGCTATAAAAACCTACTGTTATATTTTTATTAATTCCAGGGCTTACCAGGAGATCCTGGGGTACCAGGAAACCCAGGAATTAAAGGAGACAAGGTATGTTCTAAGTGTTTTTAATTAAACTTGATATGTTAAAGCATTTTAAATTTTCACTCCAAGAGTAACCTTCCATTCTTCTGTAGTGCATCTGTGTGGCTGCTACATGAAGTGATTTTAAAATGTACCAGCAGCAATCCCCTGTGTCTTGGAGAAGAAACATGTCTGCATTTGGAGATGGCTCAAGCCAGTTTGGCAACCAAGTTGCTCTTTAGATGAATAATTTAAGTAATATTTCAAAGAGGTTGGATTGTGCCCCTACATTAAATCCATGCTGTGCAGAAATGTCGGTTCAGGTCCTGACTACAGAACAACCTTTTTAGTGTAGTGTCCTACCCAGATTAATGTGTAAAATCCCACTTCACAGTCAGACATACTCATCTTGGCACAGCTCTAGGGCAGCTAGACTGGCTCAGATGGGAGCCAAGGCTGGATCTCCTTAGGACATTGTATTTTGCTGTGTAGAAATCCATTAGTTAGATTTCAGCTGCATCAGCAAGAGCTAAAAATTATGTGTGTATATACTGAATGTAAAGAAGGAGAAAAAAGAGGATATACAGGTGTGCCCTGAGCTATGTGATGTGTTGTGGTATTTATACACTGCGGGGTAAATGGGAAACCAATAAACTCCAGGCTGAAGAAGTGAGCTGAAAGGAAGACCAATTAAATAACTGGAAAAAGGACGAAAATGTACTCATCTTGTGAAATGGGAAGTGGTGGATTCAGAATCACACAGGATGTTTCAGGAGCCTGCAAAAGACAAGAGGACTGCATAATGAAAAGCACAATTTTACTGCATAAGCAGTAGGAGTTTAGAGATATGGAACAAGAGGAACTGAATGTATTGAAATAAGGAATAGAGGTGTAAAGAGGAATACACTGAAGACCCCGGGTTTAGCACTGGTGGTTGATAGCTGGGGAGAGACAGCTGTTGTTTCAGTTGTTGCTATGAATTAGTTGGCAGGGTTTAATGACAACCTGCATATAAGGAGCCTTGGGAACAAGAAATGTAGATCGGATGCATTGCAAGCATGGAAAACCAAAAAAATGCTAGTTGTTATTATTAATGGTTACATGATCCCTGTCTCCAATTCTGTAACTTTTTGAAGGAAAATATGAGGGTTTTTTCTTTTCTATACCTTCGCAAAATACTGGCACTTTCTATGGTAAATTGATAATATTTAGAGGTCTTTTCATAGGGGAAAATTCTCACATTTCAATTAGAGATTCAAATTTATTTTGTAGGGTGACCCTGGTGGAATTATGGGACCGCCAGGACATCCAGGTCCAAAAGGCGATATGGGGCCTCCTGGAAGAAGTCTGCCTGGAACACCAGTAAGTTCATAATCTGAAAAGAATTTCCTGACTTTATACTTTGCAGGGGCAACTGGGAAAGAACTCTTATTGTGCAGTGAAAGAAATCACAGAATTATTTGTGCTGGAAGATACCTTAAAGACCATCTAGTTCCAACCTCCTGCTGTGAGGAGGGACATCTCCCACTAGAGCAGGTTGCCATCCAACCTGGCCTTGAGCACTTCCAGGGATGAGGCATCCACAACTTCTCTCAGCAACCTGTTCCACTGCCTCACCACCCTCTCAGTAAAGAATTTCGTCCTAACACCTAGTCTAAACTTAGTCACTTCCAGTTTAAAGCCACAAAGCAAGTATTTTTTGTTGTAATTTCAAAATCAAAATATATTTTACAGTGGTATTATATGTGCACTAAAATATAGTCTAGAAATAGTGTAAGTATCACATATGATCCTAGTAACACTGGCACTAACAAGGAAGACATGTAAACTTGTCATACTTTATTTCTAAGGGCTGGCTAATTTTGGCCATTAAATTCATCTAGTATCTTGGATTTCAAAACATAAATCATTTTTTTCCTTGTTTTTTTTGTGTTTTGTTTTGTTTTGGGTTTCTTTTAGGGTCCCACTGGTGTTCCTGGAAACCCAGGTCCAAGGGGGCCAAAGGTATGCAAAATACGTTATTTCTGTTTCTAAAAATATTTTTTAAAAGATAATATAGTAGTTTTCATTTTCAGAGCTGTTGTGATGCAAAGCCTTGTACCTTTCACAGGGAGAAAGAGGACTACCTGGTGTACAGGGAGCACCTGGGGAGATGGGGCCCCCTGGAATAGGCATTCAGGGATCACCAGTAAGTAAACCAAGACCCAGAATTTGGGCTTCTCGCTGTTCATGATGAAAAGCATGATGAAAAGCCATGAACTCCCTTCTGGCCTGACTCCCAACTCCCAGTTTGCTTCAAGGGTTGCTGTGCTGTTTAAATTCAAACATGAAGCAAGTCAACACAGGCTTCTAAGGCATTCATAGCGAATAATTTGTACAGCAATAACTGTTTCAGTTATTCAGCTTGTTTCCCAGGTTTCATTTTTTTTAGTGCCTTTAAATAAAGCCACTTGCAGTATCTTTAGAGTATTCAGTAAAAAAAATTGCTGATGTTGATGGTGTACCTGGTAGGTGGTACACGTTTTTGCAGGAGTTTTACTCCAGTGACTGACGCAATCTCTCTTCAGTCGACCAATGTCTATCACCTGATACAAATCAGTTTATGGACAGTGCTCTGGTATAAAGGGAAAATGTTTGTGAAAGGTGATTCATTCACCCTGAATCTCTTAGTTTAATAATAATATTTCAAGTTAATTTTTTTCAATTTCAATATTTTCAAATCTGCATTTTAAAAATTACCCATTTATATCTAAATTTTCTGCTTTTATTCAACTGCTCATTGTCTTTCTTTACTAATTTTCTTGCTGAGTATCAACTTTTATCACAGATCATTATTATTTGGAAATGCTTGCCCTAAAAAATGGGCGTTTGCAAAGTCTTGAGGTCTCTAACTTTGGCAAAATTACATTTGGATTTAAAGCCAAACCTTAAAGCAAGGCTTTCTCAAAGTGAAAACTTCACAAATATCCCTCATTCAGAATTTTTTAATGAAGTTCATCTCCCTTATCCCAGAAAGTGTAACTACTGATTATTTGGAGTTTTCTTGCAGGGTCCTATAGGTCCAACTGGATCATCAGGTGTGCAGGTAGGGTATAAGTTTTCTCTTTAATACAAAAATATATTAATGTAGTTTAAGAATTTTTCAGGAAAGGTATTCTTATATCCTAAATGACCTTTCGTGCTCGTAGGGCCCAAGGGGACCTCCAGGATTACCAGGAGCTCCAGGTACCCCTGGTATTAATGTAAGTGACAGTATTACATATATAAAAGAAATAGTAATATGTACCTCATCAATGATTTAAGGCCATCAAGTTTTACATTTGTTTCTAGGGCACTCCAGGAAGAGATGGAAAGCCAGGACTACCAGGCCCTCCAGGTGATCCTGTACGTATACAGGGAAAGCTTTTGCATTTGCTTTAGTGCAAATATTTTAAATTTATGTGAGATGAGACAGCACAGCAAGTCTAAAAGAACCCACAATATGAAGATAAAGTAGAAGTACTTGCTTGGGAAAGACAAGAAAACAGCCTTGCTATGTACCTTGGCCTCAATAAAACAGAGACTGTCTTCATGATATTTTTTAAGCAAAAAAAATGCTTAGAATTAGTTACCATGTAGTTAATGCTTATCAAAAATCATGGATCTGAGTGTCTTTCGGCAGATTATTGTCAAACTTGGGAAGAGAGGTCTCTCCCTCCCTTGCTCAGTTCTTGTCAGTGATTTAATTTGATTTGGGTAAGTAGATAAAACTCTGAAATTGGAGTGGGAAACATTGCTTGCTTTTTGAAGATGTAATCAAAATTCAGAGGCTGTCTGAAGTCAACAAGATTTAACTCGAGACAGATGAGGATAAAGTGCTTAATAAGGAAAACCAAAATGCAGAAGTAGAATAAGTCTGGAAGGCACAGCTCATTGTAAACTAAATGTAAGTAAAACATTTGATGCTGCTATTAAACAGACAGGTCTAAATGGTAAAACTCACAAACAGCGTAATTATTGCCTTTTACTATCTTGAAATACTCTTCCCTTTGGAAAGGACATTTTTTCAAGGAAGATGTAGCAAGCAGGAGTGAATCTGGAGAATTAAGGCCGTTTAAACATTTTCAAAATCCCAGCGTAAATCATACACTTATTCAGAGATCAACACACAGATTTATGCTCCAGAGAGTGTGTTTGCAGTCAGGCTGGACTTGCCTTACGCACAGAGGGAAGGAGCTGTGTGGCACAAATGCAGTCAGCTTGCTCTCATAAATGTGTGCCTTTGCAGCTGGGGTTAGGACCCTTTCACACTGAGGGTTTGGGGTTCTGTGCCATACATTGATAGAGCAGATAAAATAAGAACATTAGAAAAGAGGAGAGACTGGGCAAATTACACTTTTATTCCAATAGGAAGACAAACAGTAGACATGGTAATAGCCTGCGTATCTGGAAAATGTCATAAAGAGAAGGGTGAAAAGTCAGGCCGCGTAGGTTTTTGTTTTCAATTCTTGTCACAAATTTTTAAGAGCAACTGATCCTGTGTATGTACAGTTTACCTCTGTGCAGAGGATGGATTCACTCCTTACATAATTATGTCTTCAAGTTGTGTTAGGTGGTGTTGTCTTACCCTAAAAAAACAACTCAGCATGCTTTCAAAGGTGGTTATGCCACCCTATAGGCAGTATGCTCCTAAAGATATTTCTGGTTAATTATGTTCAGCAGTGCTTCTCTTGAGCTGATCTTTGACACTCATTTTTATTAACTGACAGTCTTTGAAATATGCTAAAAAAAGTGCTTATATTTTTTTTCTTCTTCAAGATGGAAAGAATTGAAACAGGCTAAACAAAAACATATTTTGAATATGTCTAATTTTACAGTATGCCCAGGATTGATACAATTTTATATTAACAATTTCCAGACAAAATGAGAATTAGTAATTGGAGAGTCTGTGAATGAAACTGATGATAACCAGGGCAATGAGTTTTTAACAGGAAATATAAGTTTAATGGCAGGTCTTGGAAATTCGGCACCTTTTTCAGTACAGTATAGATCCACTGATTGATCTTTAATTGGGTCAGCTTTAGTATTGGTAGAAATTCAGCGGTGGCACCAAGGAGTTACACACTAATTATTAATGTTTAAAGGCAGGAAAAAATAGTACATATGTTGCTTTTGTTGCTGTAGCTGGGTTATTTCCAGTATCTAATTTATTGAAGTTAGCTTTGGCATCTCTGGAATTTGTGCTACAGTTGACAGTAGAGTCAAAGCCTAGGAGAAAGGAGGAGGAAAACAATTGAAGATAATTAGGTGAGAATGCAAGAAATTCCAGTAATGCTAACTTGTTGCTGATGTGCTACAGAAACAACAATATTCATATGTTCAGGAGTTATGGTGTTGTCAACGTTTGAGAAATTTCATTGCATTTGTAGTGAAGAATTGCAATTGATAGGTTGGATAGACTTCGATATTTAACTGTATCTGAAAACCTTTTTTTTTCTTTAGAGTTTTCATTAAAAAGTAGCTTCAACCAACATTCACATGTTATCAGCGCTGTGTGTAACAATATAAAGTTTAGAAGCAATGAAAGCTCATCAGAATTACTAGTGCTTTGTAAAACATTAACTGCAGGTGCCTTTTTTAATTTCAGGTTGCACTTCCACTTGTGGGAGACATGGGTGCTATACTGAAGGTAAATATTTTAGAGATTAAATGCCTTTTTTTGCTATAAACATGCTTTTTAAACTAGCACGTGCACTTGAGATCTTCTGTAGGTTCAGTTCTGATTTACAGGGCTAGAATTTCTAAGATAATATTTTCTAAGATTGTCTTGTGGTTTTTTGATGATTTTTGTTTTCTTTTTAAAAATACTCAAGAAATGTATTTTATAGAAATTTTGCAAAATAATGTTTCAACAGTATATGAGGTAGTATCCAGCAAGTGCCTGTTCAGCACATCGAGCCCACAGTATGAATTGCTACAAATATACCCTGTTCTCCACTTTACTTTGTAGCATTAATTTCAATAATATACCAAATGGGGAAGATAATCTAGAATTTCTAAGATAATATTTTGAAAAATAATGAAATTTGGAGTGTTCTGCAATATTCTGAAATGAAATTGTTCTCAGGAGTATTTCAATATGAAAAGCACACATCATTTCTACTGTCCTTTATTAATACATGTACTTACTTAGGCTTTATTGGCTTTCTCATTTCCAAGTCTGAATCTATTTTAGTTATTTCTTTCTGTTTGCAATTGTACTGTCTTTCTGCTGTACATGGTCTTCTTGTCAGAGCTCTTTCTTGCTGATTCTTTATGCTTCATTCTTCATTTCTCAGTGTTTTGCAGTTAGCATTTCTATATGACTTTAATTCAGCTGGTAAATGCTTCTCTCAGCAATTCAGGGCACATTTATTTTTAAATAATTACAGATTTGAAGCTGGAGAGAGTAACAAATAGCATTCATCTCTAACTAATCCTTAAAAGGAAGATGTTCAAACCTAAAAACAGGTGTGCCTGGGACTATCCAAAATTAAAAGTGTGTTAGCACGATTTGAGTAGAGAGGGTAAGAGATGGGGGGGAAAAGGAGGAAGCCTCTCTGAACATGTATATGGTCTAGAAGAGAGCAAGGACTGAAGAGAAGGCTTTGGGGTAAAATGAAGGGCTGGTCAGGAAGGCGGGAAGGAAGCAGTGTGCATAGATTGCTCTGCATGGATCAGATCTATGTCATAAAAATATTTATTTGTCACTTCTTTTTTGTCTGCTCTACAGGGTGATCCTGGCACAAGAGGTCCTCCAGGCATTCCTGGTAGAGAAGGACCAAAGGTAAGTCTTGTAGAGTGTACTTTTCCTTGCTTTGTTTCTTGTTAAAAGCAAAAGGCCAGATTCTTACATTTGCAAGACTTGACCTTTTTTTGTCTGATCCATATATCCCTGTGGCATTGAGCAGCCTAAGGGTTCAAATGATTTTTATGTTTTAGGACTCTTCATGTGTTGGCTTGCCTTTTCTCTAGGTTGAGTGAGCAAAATAGCCTAAGCTGAGTCCCAGGCCTGGATAGCTTTTCTGTGTCATGCCTCTATTAAAGCTGGCTCAGATCTGACTGCCCAGCAGTGCTTTGCTATCTATAGACTCATTTTAGGTGAGTCACACAAGAATTCTGCAGTGAAGAGGCAAACTTCCCATGTCTCCTTCAAGTGTGCAACACAGATGGACCACCTTGTGCCTTTTCACCCTGTTCCCATGGGAGTGACACAGCCATTTCCCTGGGGCTTGGATTGTCACTGACATCAATCAAAATCCCGCTTCACTGGAATCTGATAAAAAGCCACATGGTTTGACATTTAGATATCTCCTATTGACTAATTCCATAGAAGTGAACTTTCTCCATTTCAGCAAGCATCCAAACTCTTTGGTGTTAATGTCTCCATCTTAAGGTCTTTAGAGCATTTTGCCTCCTAGGTACAAAGGGAATGCCCTTTCACCTTGTTGGGAGGTATATTTGAAAGCTTTCAGACAGTTTTGAGCCTTTGCTTTATGTTTTAGGCATTAAGGCTGTGAGGGCATCATGCTAACATATATCAAATGTGGGTCATAAAATGCCTTACAGAGCAATGGAATTCATTGTTCTCTAATAGAAAATATTTGTTTGAATGTTATTTTTTCATAGGGAAGCAAAGGTGAACGTGGATTTCCTGGGCTTGCGGGAGAAAAGGGCGATGAGGTAAAATTACTTCATCTCTACAGTAGTAACATTCCTATCTGAACCTGAGTAAAGACCTAGACTAAAAATGAAATGCACAGAATGTTATTTAGTTCTTTAAAACTGCTGAAATAGTAATGTAGTGCTATAAATAGCCCTTGATTTTGATTTTTCAACAGGATTGAATGTTATTATTCAATTAAATAACATCTATTCAATTTTCATATGTGAATTTTTGCTCATTTGTATATTTTAAAGCCTCACATACATTTACATGCTAATTTTTAAGGATATAGGATAGAGCAATAAATAGGCTAGTGTCAAATATTTTCAGAAAATATTTAGTGTCTATAACATTTACTTTCATTTTGTAGGTTCCACTTTAGAATTCACTTTCAAAAACTTCCCATTAAACAAATAATCTGATGGGAATAGTAATAGCAGCAACTACTATTAAGTGGAAACTGAAAAATATTTGAATGGGCTGAATTTAAAGTATTTACAATATTTTGCATCTTGTGTTACATTCTTAGAGTTATTTTTATGTCTTTATGGAGAAGGGAAAAAAGCCAAATGACTTGTGGTGCCAAATCCAAAATAGCTGCTATAGTTTTCATTTTGAATTGAAATATTTACAGTTAACTTTTCAAGAGCAATAGCAGTACAAAAAAATGAGAGCTGGTGAGCTGCCTTAGCTCTGGTATTTTCAATGTTTTGCAGCAGCTTTTCATTATGACATGGTGAGGGTGCATGTGAATACTTTTTCAGAAACCTGTATGAAAACGTTTTAAAAGCAACTTCTTTTACAAATTTTAAATTTTTTATTTTTATTCTTTTATTAGAATAGGAAGAAATGGGAAGGAAGATAAAGAGGCCCCCTTGAAGCCCTTTGAAATATCCTCATTAACTTCCAAATGCTTTCCAATCACCCTTTAATCTTTGTTGAACTTGTTAACTTCATTTTCAAAGCACTTCTTTTTTTCAAGGGAGGTTTTTTTTTTTTTTTTTTTTTTTTAATATCAGTAGTAAGAACTACAGAAAGTGTTCCTTTGGTTTCATATTAATTTTTCATGTAAATGTACCATCAGAGTAAAGGAGTTCAAAAGGAACAGAGGGCACATTAGGGTTACCTTGCCACTCTGAAAAGCTGCAGAGGCAGATCAGTGTCCTCTGTGTGTAGGAGCAAGAAAAAAAAATCAATGTCTCTCCATCTCTACGTTTTTGCTGATTTATTTCTCTCGGAAGCTTATCCCTCAGCCTCTCCCTCAGAGCACCTATTTCAGGGTTCCTGAACTCTGTGGCTTTCCAGGCCGCCTCCTTAGCCATTCCTTCTTAAACACTGCATTTCAAATGAGAAATACACCTTCTCTGAGTGGATTTTTCTTGTCAGAGGATGGGCAAATGAAATTAATCACTGCTTGGAATAATCTATTTCTCTTTGTGGATTATAGGGAGGATCAAGAGCCTTAGCTGCCATTAGTACATGACTTTTACATGTCTAAAATTACACCTAAGTCTGGTGTGGGAGAGAAAGTTGCTCAGTGGCATACAGGCTTGTCTCAAATCCCACCTCTATCCACTGTAGTGGGTTGCACAGCTGTATGTTTAGTAAGTGGATACTAGAGTCCATTGATTTTCAGACAAAGGAATAGAATACAAGCTGGATAGTAGATCATTAAATACTATGTAAAATGTCATGTTCAATTACCAAAGAGCCAAACCAAAAATGAGACAGAAACAATCATTCATTTATATAGCATCAGGTAATATTGAGAAGCTTGAGTAAATGTCTTCTCATCAGAAAAAAAAAGCCTTTTAATAAAAGGAAATAGAAAATTAATCTCTAATGAAAAGCTTGAGATCTGTTTTTTACCGACACAACTAAAGACAAAATTATTTACAAAATATAGGCTAAAAAAAGTGAAGGGTTGAAGGATAAGTGATGTTTGCCACTCAAGCAAGAAGTTGCCTCTAACCTGGTTCAAGGAGAACATGGTTTTCTTCCCTGCCTGGTTGGGTGGTTATTTTTTTAGCCATTACCAAAAGTAATGCCTACATTTTAGAGGAAAATGCACTGTAATACAGGTATAGTACTGCTGGACATGCTGAATGGAAGTATTTTTGAAGTGTAAGTGGGAGAGGAACTAGACACATGTTCTTTTAATTTCCAGGGTGGTCAAGGTGCTCCTGGACTGCCAGGTATACCAGGACCCAGTGGCCCATCCGTAAGTGTGTGGTATCACCCATGATCTAATTTATTTCTGTAGGGGTTGCTATAACTGCCTAGTTTCTAGTCCTTTCTTTTGTCTTTTAGGAGAGTAATAATAAAATCTTACCCATTCTGGCTCAAGTAAACTATAGTGGTGTTGATGTTACTAAAAATACCATAACTGTGGACTCAAAGTTTATGAAACTTAAATAGATTTGAAGTTTTGACATTACTAGAGAATCTGTGAAACCACATGATTTATGATGTGCAAACTTGCAATGAATTATGTATTTTTACCCAAGTTAGAGTCATGTTAGTAATAAAATCTAAAAACAATTCCAGCTAATCATTCTGAAAAAAAAAAAAAGTGGCAAAACAAAGTAATTACTTGGTTTCACATTTCAAAACCAAAGAATTAGAAGAATCTGACAATATTTAAAGACACTGAAATATATAAATTGTTGGTATTATTGGGAACGGTTCTCTTTGAAAATTTTCCAAATATTCTTTTCTACATATGGTATGAAATCACATTAGTTAGTATCATTGTTCATTCCTAGGTTTCACAGCAGTACTAATACCTCTTTCAAAAATTGTAGTACATTTAAGAAGTTTGATGTGGGATACATAAATTGGCATTTAGCAGTAAAATGTGATTCTCAGCTGTATCAAGATGTGCCAGTTAGGGTCACCACATTTAGTATGCCAAGGTGAAAATGCAACAGTGAACACAAGTTTTAACCTTCAAAGTACTAATCAGGAGGACACAGCTGTTGGATCAAAGAGAAGAGGAATATTTAAACCTGAAAGAGAAGTATAATTAGGTTTAAACGACTTCCAAAAAGCATATTTTAAAAACATGGTAGCACTGCAAAAATATTGTGTTTTATTTTTTCCTAACTTATGTAAACAATTCTGTGTTGTGCAGGGCATCCCAGGAAGACCTGGACATCCTGGTCCAGCTGGAACAAAAGGAGAAAAGGTATTCCTTCTATTTATTCACAGTAAAGGTCTGTGAAGGCTTTGCAATCTCATTACACTAGCTTTTGGAGGTTTTTTTAAACAAGTGCAAGAGTGTACCAAGAATGTGGCATACATTTCAAATATTTATTTGAGTTTCAGTACAAGTGCTTTTCCCAAGCAGTGCTGTGCATATGGGTTTATATTTTGAAATGCAGTTCTTGTGGTATATTTAAGTTGTAGAGAATTTTCTTTAGGTATAGCACATTACATGAGGTTTAGGGAAGTGAAAATATTTTTCTGACATAGATGTAACTAGTGACTGCTTGCTATGCTTCTCACTCTTTTACCAATATTATACTCAAAAGTTTGTACAAGCACTGAAAGTTATTTGGTGTTAGTTATTCTGAAAAAACACATAAGCTTCCTTTATACTTACTTTACACTCTCTTAACACTGCTTCTTTTTTCAAAATTTTATGTGTTTATCAGTAACTTGATATTGTCCGCTATAACTGAGAGGTCAAATTCATTTCTTGGGTACCTCAGATCAGCAGAGACAAACTGCTGAAAATACTTTCTGGGACAAGTTCTACGTTTTGCGTATGAATGCAGCTTTTCTTTCAGTGGCACTCTAAAATTTTTCAGCCATAGCACTGCCATATCCACATGTGGGATCCTAATTACCTACAAAACCTTGGTATGAATAAGAAAGAAAACTATTTTGTAAAGGTCTGAAATTATTTCAGTATAAAATTTGAATGAAAGTTGTCTTCTTGCAGGTTGCAGTAACAAAAATTTATCCCACATTTTTCCTTTTTATCTGAGTGCTAAACTCAAGTCTTTGATAGTTCCTTGTTCACAATCCACACACAGGTGGGAATGAGCGGCCCCTGCTCTACAACTCATGTCTTATCATTCTAAAAGTGCAAAAGTCAGATGGCTGAAGAGTAATGAAGTAAACTGAAATAAGGCCCAGTAAATTTCTCCTCTGATCTTCATCTACATACTTGAGAATTTATCACATAATGAGCTTTCTAAAATAATAGGATTTTAATTCCCCATGAAGCTCTTCAAACCACTTTCAGGAGGCTGACAGTTTCTAACAATTAGCAGGGCCATTTAAAAATTATCCTAGTATAAATGTTTAGTAAGAATTATATTTTTCTGCTAAGCTAATTATTGGCATTGAGCACTTAGCTTGATTTTTGCTGCCTTAGTAATTTTAAATTTGTGACTTAAGTGTCTCACTGACGTACATTTAATAAGATCCAACAAGCCAGTGAAAAATCCTGACAGACTTGTTCCAAATTGTACAGTGCATTTACCAGAATTGTAGTGTTGAGATTTTAAAAAGATTTTTTGGGAATTTTTTTGCTGAAACTTTTGCAGCTCTCTACTATACACAGACCCCATGATTCTGCTGAGGAAAAATCTCAGCAGCTATGCTTTTTATAGTATAGTCAATTCAGTGCACAACAGCAGAACAGGCCAGAGATACAGGTAACAACGGATGAATATTTTACAGTAAAAACCAAAAAAGATATTCATTGTATCTCTTAATAAGGAAGATTATTTTAAAAAAATTCTAATTTATATTCAATATGTTTCTAAGTATACTGAATTTCTAAAACTGTAGTTCTTCTTTATTTACATATGAATGATCAACTGAGGATCAACTTTGTATATTTTGCAAAATATGCAAAGCATAAAATGAATGTCAGCTTTTGAATGTTAACTTTTATCTACCAGTTGCTTAGAAATTCATATTAACAACTCCTTTCTTTTTTTTTCCTCCCCCCTTCCTCTCCCTCCTGGTACATACAAAATGTTTCCCAACCCAGATTACCACTGTTATATTGTCATCAGGAAGTTACTACCCATAAAGCAGCAAGTAACTAACAAAATAAAGACTAGTACAAAGTAATGATTCATGCCTTCCCTAAAGCTAAAGCAGGAACATTGCAGGGGGATTTATTCTTGATATTACCTGCTCTTATTGACTGTATCTCTTGTTTATTGTCATTATGGTCATCATAGCTTGAGTGTGGAATAGATGTGGCCAGTTACAGTAAATGAGTTACATCAATCTCTTGCTGTACTAGGGTAGTGAAGGTTCTCCTGGGAAACCTGGACCACCTGGGCCTCCGGTGAGACATTTTGTTTTATATCTTGAGTTTATATTAGGAAAAATACACTTGTGGGTAAAATGTAATGTTATGAAGAACTGAGTGTTGATCTAATAAAAATTAATATTGCAGGAGAGCAACAGTGTCTTTTTCCAAAAGGTTTCCATATTCTTTTTTTTTTTTTCTCACAATTCATCACTGAGTAAGTTCAGATCACTAAAATCCTCTAAGAAACCTGCTCATATTAGTTAATCTTGTATCCGATATTATTGGATACAGCTTGGATAATTGAGAACCCAGGCAAGCTAAGGAAATTCTGTGGAGCTCACTGGACTCTAAATTAAGTGGAATACTATCTAACACAAAACTTATTCTGGAGAATAATAATTTTTTAAAAAAAAATTATGTACACTGATTTACAGGTTTTTTGGTTTATAATTTAAAAAAAAAAAAAAAAGTCCCAAGCTGTGTTGGTGTGTATCTTATGTTCTTCTGAAAGCTGGAATCTTTAACAAATTGAGAACAAAAAGGATACCACAGCTTTGCTGAACTACAGGACTTGAACAGGGCAATAGTTCTGCCTTTATAATTCATAAGTGACTTACTTGGTTTTTATGCTTTAAAGGGTATGCCTTACAATGAAAGAAATGGAATGAGCAGCTTATATAAACTGCAGGTATTTCTCTTTAATGTTAATTGCTTTTTTTTTTCAATCCCCACCCAATTTTAGCCCAACTGAACTTTTCAACTTGCTGTTACAGGGAGGTGCGAGTGTCACAAGCTATCCAGGTCCACCAGGACCTCCAGTAAGTGTTACCAGAAATCTAATTTCTAGTAGCTAATTGACATAGAAACAGAGAAGGGTTAGTTGCATGGAATTTATTTGTGAAAGATTAAACACATAAGGATATGATTGGTATGTAGCAGTCTGTGATTTTTTGTTTGCCAAGCGTTTTAGCCCATTTTGGAGAGTAGTTTATTTTGATTCAATCATTTCATTCTAGCAAGTAAAGGCTGCAGAATGGTACATAATTTGATATTGGACTCTTTAGTGAAAGTATTCTTATACTAAAAATGTGTAATTTTGTACTAATAGTATAGTGTATAGTATAGGCATAGTTTTGTAGTGGACAAAATTTGGTGCCAGAAATGAAAGGCTCATGAATTCTAATCTGAGTTCTTTCACTGACTCACTACATGTAGCTACAGTGCAGGAAAATACCTAAAACTAAGGTTTATATTGTGGAAGTAATACAGGGCTTTCACACTGCAGATGCAGCACCTTGCAGCTGGACAATGTTGCTTTGGTCCCATGGAACTAAATATGCTGTGCACTTATTTATATTCTCCTTCTTTTTAGCACCATAGGCAATTTCTGTTTTGACATGGTTGTCTCTTTGGTAACCACAGTTATGGGCTGGCACTGAGCAACAGAGATGTATTTCTCTGTATTCTGGAACAGCAAAACAAACCCCAAAATATTACTAAGATATTGTACTAAGTTAATCATCTGAGAGGGCTGGAATTAATAATGATTCTAAATGCACTGCATTAGCAAAGTATACTCATAATGCAGTAATTTTTAAAAAATCTTATTGTGTAACTACTCTTCTTTAAACATGGCTGGGTTTGTTTGGGTTTTTTTGCAGGGTCCAAAAGGGGATCCTGGAACAGTGGTACGTATTTTTTGGTTTTGATAGTGAATTCCTCAAGTAGTTTGACACATGGTACTTCTGAAGAACAATAAGAAACCCAAACTAAAATCTCTCAGCAGTGACAGCAAAACAGGGAGCTGTAAGACAGTTTTTTAAAACATTTTAATAATTTGTCTCCAAAAAAATTCACAAAGCCTCTTTTTTTTTTTTTTTTTTTTCACCATAATGTCTGGAATCTGAATATATCTTTGTGTACCAGCACCCACTTCCTACTCTGAAAACACCAAGTACCAGAGTTTAGGTGGGAAAACTGAGATCTGTCAGAGACTTCAGGAAATTCAGACAGCAATTTTCTATGGCTTCTGATTTAACTGAGAATTGCTGAAATACTGGAATTATTTGCTGTAGGTTAAATGTCCATGGTAAATTATCAACTTTCTTTCAAAAAATAATTAAAAGGACCTTCCCACTCTACTCTAAATGTTAAGCTGATTTCTCCAGTGGAGCATGTTTACAGTTTGCTTTCAAAACTTGAAGAACTACCCAGGGATGCAGCCAGTGTGTCCCTTGCTGCAGAGTAACCTTTGCTTAGGGAAGAGAGCACAGAATTGCTTGGAGGTTGGTTTTCTCTGGTTGACAGCGTATGCTTACACCCCAGGGCTGTGCTGCCTACAGGTGCTTCAGAGGTGACCTTGGCTTGCAAGAGCACTAGAGTGGAGTCCTCTGTATTACATCTTTCATCAAAGTAAAACCATTGAGCCAAATACACAGATCATCTGGGAAAAGCTTCATTTGCAAATAAGTGATATGAAGCATAACAAAATCTGTTTATCTAATAGGTGTTTAGATGTTTTAGTAATCTCCAGTTAAATAATCTGCTGTTGCTTGCTGTTCAGCCTTTCCCATGTTTAGTATAGAAATTGTAATGTATGCAATCTTTTATTAAAAAAATTAAAAACAGGGAGACCCAGGACCAATGGGATTACCAGGACTGGAAGGACTCCCAGGAGAAAAGGTAGGACACTTGAAAAGAAGGGATTTCTCAGTGGCCACTATCTGCAACTAATTGTTTTCTGAAGCCTTGTTTGGTTTATTTTTCATGTTTAAGTTAATGTTTCTGTGAGAAAAATCTTTGCATACTTACTTATATTTTCTTTTTTTCCTTTAGCATGGGTGTAAATAATATACTCACTAAACATAAAATTTCATTTTCTGCAAATGGAAAATTGTGTGTAGGAGGCCTTGTAGTATTCTTGGTAGAATACTATTATACTTGATAGTAATATAGTTGATATTCTATGTATGGTTCTTGTTCTCTCTTGATCATCTTACTTTTACAGTCCATCTGTCTTGTTCTCAGCCTTTTGCTTTCTAATTGTGGAGGCTTATTATGAATTTAAAGAAAATATTTTCATAAAAGGCTAAAAAAGTCAAGATTTTGGTATTCATTTCTAAATACCAAAGTAAAAAACATTTAGCAGAGAAATGAAAAAAAATCTGTAAATATGTTTTCTGTCAGCAAAGACAGTCTGATTTTCCCCATATCTTCTAATTTAGGAAGGAAAAAAATAGTACTTTTTTGCAAATTTTTTTTTCATCTTTTTGAATTATGCCATTAAATGACTTCATGCAAAAGTACTTTGCTGAAACTTTTCATCATAAAGAAATGTAAATTAAAAATTTCCCTCTCAATATCACTGTGCATTCCTCCTACTTGTTCAGTCAGTGACAAGATCTGTACTAAGTGCTTAAATTACATGAGAGGTTCTTGCTCGGGAATTCTACAGTTTACAAGCAATTAAAGACTAGTCTGATTTCAAAACGAACAAACACAGGGAGACATTACAGGTCTAACTAAGACAAAGTGGGGACAGGAATTAAATAAAGGGAATAAGCAATGGATCAGATCATATAAACCAGCCAAGTGAGTGTTTGGTCCTCTTCCAAAGTAAAAATATAATTTACTTAACAAAATTTGTTCAATCTTTCACATTTGTGGTGCAAATAAGTGAACAGAATCTCAGAGCCTGCCAGTCCCAACAGTATAGCACATGCTAGGTTTTAATTTTGGGCCATGATGCTCCCCTGTGTAGCAGAATGCCATCTTCTACAGACAACATTGGCTGCAATTTCATGATAATTTCATGAACTGCCCTAAGAACTGCATGTCCTCTGGATAAAATGTCCCTTCCCTCAGCTGTGCTGCAAACCACACTTCTGAAAGGACCAGAATAACCCTGAAAAGAGGAAGAAAAAATGTTGCAAAGGAAGTGTTAGGCATTTCTAGTTTCACTATCATAGCCAGCATATAGGGAACATACCACAAGTTCTGGGTCTGGAATAACCACTGGGGCAGAGTGCAGGGCTCCAGACAAGGAGCCCTGCCTGCTGCAGGTGCTCAGTGCTCCCCACTTGGTGTTCCAGAGTTAGGTGTTGTGTTCCTCACTGAGTGACCACTGCCTTCCTCCAGAGCAGGCTGAGATGTGTCCTGTAAGCTGCTTCCTCCAAACACCAGGTCAGAGATGTAGTTTGTCATCTGTTACACTTGGTGTAACAGAGTTAAGTGTTTCTAATTAACAGCAATATCACTGTGCACCTGAACAAAGCAATGAGGATGAGACAAACCACCATTATAAGAACAGAAACCAAAAATACCAAAACTTCTTGAGGTTCTTATGCAGAACACAACTTGGCTGTAGCTATGTTTACAGAGCTTTAGTACCTGCTTCAGGTAACATAAACCCATCTCAGAAAAATGCTCTTCTGTTAGTATGGCTTCAACAGTGCCAGGGGTTTTCTGAAATAAATTTAGAAATGAGGAGCCTGATTTTTTTTCTTACATTTTTAACCAATGTTACAGTAACAGAGCATAGTGTTGCAGACCTACACATCAGCCCTGGGTAAATACCTCTGGGTAGAGTTTTACCACTTGTTGAGCTCTATGTTTCTGCTTTGGGTTACAGTCCTGTTGAGAAAGATGAATTTGTGCCTGTAACTCAGCAGTTCCAGCCAAAAAAACAACACTGTCCTAGCTTAAAACATAGGTGAAGGTGGCTGTGTGCTTTAACAAGAATCCTTGCCCTGAAAGGGCCATGGCATAAGCAGAGCACGTTGCCTTGTAGTAAATGGATGACTGGGTAGCAGGAAAGCAAAAACTTCTTTGAAAGGTACATCTTATATATGGGGATGTTAATATGAAAGTGAATTACCCAGTGTAAATTTTGGTCATTGTCATGACCACAAATTACAATTATTTGGAGAACTACAGATAAGTCAGGGACTTTCCATCCATTTTCATGGGAGGCCTCGTGCAGGGTCAAAGGAAAAGATTACATGAGAGAACCTAAACAAAGGATTTAGGTTACTTGCTCAAGTCTGTGTAATGAGGGTGGCACAGTGGCACAGATAAATATTAGCATTTAGCCTGGCTCTTGTTCTCATTTTCAGTTCACTTCCTTGGGTTTTAATGGGAAGACACCAGGAAACCTCTGGTTTGAATTCTGTAGTTTAAACATAGATTTATCTTTTCTTCAGGGTGACCGTGGACCAGCTGGCGCACCAGGAGTGTCAGGGACACCGGTATGTATACTCTTTAAAGAAAACTCAGGTTTTTTGAAGCTGAAAAAACAGGCCAAGCAAGATGCTGAGCTGTAATCTCAGTCACTGTGAAACACCAGTGCTTAGCTTGTGCTTTATATGTAGGTATGAGGATTGAGTTTTCCCTAACGAAATTAGAGTTTTAATAGCAGCAAGGGTTCATATTATTATTAAAATGACAAGAGTGAGTGGGGTGAATACATGATAAAGCTGGAATTAGAAGCTGCATATGCTTAGTTAAGAAATGTGAGATTCTTCTCGTTGCTTCTGTTTAATATAGATAAAGATGTTTTTTATGTTCCTGGGCATGCACAAATTTCTGAGCACCCTTCTATCACAAAGAAAAATCATGAACATTAGTTATTGCCACCCACAAGGATCTGCATATCAAGTCAATCAACATTGGCTTTAGAGGAATGCTTTGTCAGTTATTTACGTGTGGTATTCAGAGAAGTTTCTGAAAGTCATAGAGAAACTTTGTTATAGGTGAAAGTAAAAGTAACTAATAATAAATTGAAATTATAATTATTTGTTTGTGTTCCTAAAGGAAATGAAGTTATTAGATTGCATTCACAGTTTAATAAAAAAGTTTATCCATATTTCAGGAGGCAATATGGAGTTATTTATATGCAAATAGATTTATTATTAAATTTTGGAAGCTACCAATACATTCAGGAGGTGTTTAAATTATAAATATATGTTTATGAAATAAATGGAAGTAAGTGTCTACACAGTCCCATTTCCATTAACCACTGATTTAGTCTATTTACTGTGAATTCCAAGAGAGAAAATCATCTTAAATAGCCTAATTTCATTGGGTTTTCCTAAAAAAAATTGCATATTTAAGGGGAAAAGTATTTCTCTGAGTTTTATAGAAGATGTAAGAATTTCAAAGTTTGTTGTTCTGAAACAGATTTTACACTGTTAATAATAATGTTGTAGCTGGTTAGAATGATCACAGTTGTGTATTTCCTATGAATTTCCTACTGGATATGTCCCAAGTTATTGGATGTTCTCTATTCAAGTTGGATAAAATATTTAAATGAGGTCCCTACTTCACTGATGGAGTTGCATTCTGTTGACTATATTTAGTTCTAATAAAATCCACTGAATCAAAATATTTCCCCCTGAAATAAATTGTTTGCTTTCACATTTTATGCTAAGGAATTTTAATCAACAAAATAGTAGACATGTGAGACAAATGTTTTTCAATAGTCCAGGAGGAATTTGAGACATATCCACACATCTTGCTGGAAAATAATTTGTCTTCCTTACCTGTTATTATTTCCTAGATTAAATAGTGGAGCCTTTTTCCCACCTGGAAATATAAACCTCTTATTTTCACTTTGGTGTTTTGCTGAGACTGCTGAGATTGTCAGGGAAGCATGGACTGAGATCCTGCAAGCATTGCCACCAATGCTTATTTCCACACGAACCCTCAGTCCAGCTGTTCCCAAAGTTATCCCTGGTGTCGATGGGTTTGCTCTCTCGCTTGTACAAGTCACCTGGGGATCTGCTCTAAGGATACTTTCAGGAAATTTAGATTCAAGTTGATAAAAGAAGGGCATCCTACAAAAAAGAGACATTTAAAATCAGCATTTAAATGATGTCTTAAGAGAAGATGTTGAATTGTAGCAGGCTGAATATAAAATGACAATAAAAGTGGCCAAAAAAGGTCATGAAGAAAATTTGTAAAAGGTGTTAAGTCAGTAGTAAACTCACATAGAAAAAAAATCAGGACTAGAAGTTACCTGAAGGAAAAAAATCTTGATTTTGCATATACACTGAAAAACTTTGGTCTGACTAGGACTTCTTCAAGGTGGAAATCATGGTGTTGTAAAAGAAAATTTCATAAAAGCATCTCAGTATTCAGGAAGGGTAAACAAAACCAAGCTGCTGAGTAACATTTATAGCAAGAGCCTATTCATTACATATGACAAAAATCTGATAAAATATTTATTTTTCCTTTCTTAAAACATTTATGGACAATACCATGAATATTTCTCTCATATATATATATATATCCTCTCTTATTTTTGATATAGAGAAAAAAATTATTTGGCTTCCTAATAACTTAAATCTGTAATACTCTCTTTTTACAGGGAAAGCCAGGATCCCCTGGGTCCCCAGGGCTGCCAGGAGAACCTGTAAGTACAGATATGAGTTCTGGATCCTTACAATAGCAAACAAATATTTCAGACACCTAATGCAAGATTTTTCATGAAGATTTACGTGTGTGTTTTCTTCTTTCTTAGGGTGAAAGAGGACCTATAGGAGATATAGGCTTCCCTGGTCCAGAAGGGCCACAAGGAAAACCAGTAAGCAATTTTATACTGAATATATATATTTTGCTACAAAAAGATGTGTTTTAGTTTATCAGAAGTTACAAAAGAAAGGACATTACATCTTGCTTTGTGTTAGAGTAGGTAACCTGTGAAGAACACACAGAGCTGCACTGTTCAGTGTTAACTATCAAAAAAAGAATTCCTGGTATTGTGGTGTTTTAATAGTTAATGTTACTGAGATGTTGCCTTTAAAGGTCTTATGAAGGTCATTTGAATCCTGTTGACATAAAGTTTCATCTTGTACTTTTTCTAGGGGGAAAATATGAAGCCAGACACTCAGCACAGTCAGTAAAGGATGGGGTGACAGAATAGGTTCTCAGTTTCAGTTTAGATAGAGAAGTGTGTGCTTCATGACTGAATAAACTTTGAGACTCTTCTGTATACAGGTGATGCAACACGGCAGATGAGGCATTTAGTGTTCACTTAGGAGATGCCTAATCTGCTCCCTTTGTGCAATAAAAGTGTGACAGCAGTGTAGTCAGCACTGTCTGAGCTGGTTTAAAAAACCTAGTTTATCTTCTAGAAGGGGTGCAGCAAGGTTAGTGCAGGACTCATTATCTCCCCTGAACCTTGGTGTTTTGGGGATGAGTGTGAGCAGCAGACCTTTGCAGCCTGTCAGCACATCTCCACATTACACTTATGCCTTGAAAGAAGAGACAATCTCTGTAGCTACAGCAGCAAATTAGCCCAAGGTGCCTAATCAGAGCATAACTCCACTTTGCAATATATGAGGAGACAGAAATATTCCTGATGTCTCTGCTCGTACAAGTCGTCCTTTCTCACTCAATGAAACAGCTGTGAGTTTGCTACATGTGCAGAGCCATAAATATCCTACTAAATTAAGCACTGCCAGAGAATTTATCTCACAATTATCTGGCATTGTAGAATTGTTAATATACTCTCTGACATTATTTTGGCCCATACCAGTTAGGACTCTCAGATCATGGCACGTTCCAGTCTGGAGGACAATGTGGGCCTGGAAAAGTTTCCAGCAGGTGCTATGAATGCAACTACCTTCTTTGGGGAAGGAAATAGCTTTTACCCAGGAGACCAAAACTGTGCCATGTTACAAGTCCTAAGGACCAAAGAATGGAACTGGACATGTAATAGTAAGGTGTAATTTCTGTAACAGCAGAAGGATAATCCAGCACCAAGGCTAATATCTAGAATAAAAGAAATCTCTCCTGTGGTTGTATTATGACTATCTGGGACTGAAAAAGGGCATGTACATGTCCACAAATATTCCATATTTGCAAAATTTCCCTATAATTTGTCATTTAAAGTTGGTTTGGTGGACCAAATTGATGCTCTTTGTATTTCTATATTGTAGGCACACAAACTGCTGCTTCTTCACCTTCAGAAGATTTACTGATATGGCACTAAACACTGAGCTTCACTCTTTATATTTGTAAAACACATCAACATATTAATTTTTTTTTTCCTTAGGGAATCAATGGAAAAGATGGATTGCCAGGTCCTCCGGTAAGAAAACATGCTTTTGTGTATTTTATTGCTCACAGAAACCACAGCTGCTAATCCTAGACAGCTGCTTTCCATTCTGTTAACACATGAATACGCAACAAAGCCTTGATAAGTTTATCTTTTTTCAAAAATAATTTTTCAGGGTGCTGTGGGGAGACCAGGAGACAGAGGACCCAAAGGAGAACGTGTAAGCCCCCATTATGATAACTTTTTCTCTTGTTACTGAGCATATGAACACTTGATTAGCGCCTATCTTATAGGCAAATCAAGAAATTAATTCTCTGTGAATTTCTAGCAGTCACCTAGACATCTAAGAGGTTTAGTCCTAGGCACCACTTCAAGGAATTAGTTGATTTGGCTTCTGCATTTAGAGGAAAAACACATTTTGTAGACTTTCTAACACGGCTGGCCTGGACAATGTAAATTGATCAACAGGCTGAAAATTGGAAAGCAGATAATCCAGTTGTGCTGCTGTCAGACTTGGAAAAAGCTATGAACTTGCCCTGTTGTCATCCTTTCTATGTCACAAATACAAATCATGTTTTATATAAAACAAGCTTGTCACACTTAGGCAGTAGGAAGGCCAGTGCAATACCTGACTGCTTCCCAAACTCTCCAGACAGTTCTGTTCATGGTAACAAGGTCAGGGTGGGCAGGAATGATTATGGGAGGTGAGAGAAGAGGTTATATATATATATAAATAAATAAATAAATAAATAAATATATATATATATATATATATATATATATATTATATATATATATATATAAATAT